>WNWK01007015.1:0-98690 GCA_009830355.1 Cherax destructor
GACTTACTACACAAACTCTGAAGATTATACCTCTAGCACCTCCCTCAGTCCCTTCTACCTCGATCTCTTGCTACCCTCCTCCCCTGCACAATCCACCGTCATCTTGCACTCCATACCCTACTAATCGTCCATCTCCCTCTTACAACCCACTCTCCCTGCATCCTACAATAACCTGCAGCGCTGTATAACCCCTGTGGTTTAGCGCTTCTATTTGATTATAATAATAATAATCGGCCACCTACCGCGTGTCGTCTCGACACGACAATACTGGAGGGCACAAAGGTGTAAACAAGCAAGCAAGGTTACCCAGGGGAAACTGGTTTCCGGTCACCTGACATTTACAACAGGAAATTGCCGGTGCAGGCCGAAAAAAAACTCTCCCCCTACGTGAGTCGGGGAAGAGAAAATCGGCCTGCCCGTACAGCTGGACAGAGGACAGAACAAGCCAATGCTGACACAGGAACTAGAGTCTTCTATATACAGGTTGTCCACAGGGCCAGACGTCAACTTGACTGCACATCCATGAGCGCTGTAGCATCCTCACATCTGCAAACAATGACTGACAGTAGCATTTCCTAAGGTGTGACATTTAACTCAAAAGGGCGATATTGCCCTTGCCTTTATACAGGCTTTACAAGACACACTGGGTGCACATACTCACAATAACATTATTTCCATGGAATTCATTATACTACGGGTACCCTCTAAGAATAAATTTTACGTATTTACATGGTGTTGTCCACCCTGACTCCATTATTTACTAACTATACAATGTGTGCGCATTAATCCCCATTTCTGCAAGCAAACAATTAGCGTAGCTAGCGTAGGAGTCGGACAAGTCAGTAGGTATGTCAATGTCACAGAAATGTACTGCTGTCCGGGGTCTCAGGCCATAAGTATGGAGCCTTACAGGACTGTCATCTGTCGTAGGGATAGCGGGTGAAGAACTAGACGGGTTGTCACTAGTTTGAGTCGGATTGTGGCTTTGCAATGCCCGCGATTCCAGCTCTGCTTCAGCTTGCACATGATCAATATACTTCATGTGGTCAAGGTGAGCTTCTCTGATAGTTCCGGTAGCTATCTCCCTCACCTCGAACTTATTG
Organism: Cherax destructor; assembly: GCA_009830355.1. Classification (NCBI taxonomy): domain Eukaryota; kingdom Metazoa; phylum Arthropoda; class Malacostraca; order Decapoda; family Parastacidae; genus Cherax; species Cherax destructor. The sequence goes on from WNWK01007015.1 coordinate 1,104, forward strand.
CCGCGGAGCTGTCGTAGGACACGGTAAGGTCCGACAAACTTGGGGACAAGTTTATGCATACCAGGGGTCTGCGTCGTGTTGAGCAACATAACTTTGCAACCTGGCTCCACCTTACTTTCCTTAGCGTGGGCGTTGCGATCAGACGTGAACCTATCCGTGGCTTTTATTAGGTTCTCACGTACTCGCTGGAAAACAAGCTGTGTGGTCCGCATCTTAACTATACCGGTGTTATCGGCGTCATAGATTAGGCTAGGCGGAGCAAACAGGATTTCGTATGGTAAACGCTTATCATAGCCGTACAAGGCAAAATGGGGTGTCTCGCCAATCGAGCTGTTGAGGGAAGAGTTCAATGTACACTGAACATCTGGAATAGCGTCATCCCATTTAGTACAACTCGGATTAACGGTTACTCTGAGCACCTCCAGAACTTTGCGGTTTGTACGTTCAGCAAGACCATTACTCGCCGGGTGACGTGGAGCTACTGGTGCTTGGTGAATGTCAAACCTTTAACAAAGGTCCTTCATTGTGGCATTTATGAACTCCGACCCATTGTCTGACAGGAGAACACGTGGGCAGGTATGACGGAGAACGATACGCTCACGGAAAGCATTTGCGACTGTCTCGGCCGTTTTGTCAGGGATGGGTACTAACTCGCAGTACCGCGTCAAGTTATCTACCATTACAAGCAGGTGTTTATTACCCTTCTCCGAGGTCGAGAAATTCGTCAACAGGTCGACAGAAGTTCTCTCCCAGGGCTCCTTCGTAATGGGATACTTCAGAATGGGATTGGGACCCGTGACAGTACCCTTGTGTTGTAAGCAAACGACACACTGGTGTACATACTTGGCAATTTCCGCTGCCATCTTAGGCCAGAAATATTTCATTCTAGCCTGTTTGATGCTGCGGTCCTTCCCGGGGTGCGCTGCGCCTGGGACATCGTGGATCAACTTGAGATTCGTGGGCACCAGGGACTCCGGTATCACCAGTTGGTGTACGGTTCGGCCGGGGTCCACTAGTCGAGCTACACGACACAGTACTCCTTGATTGACCACTAAGTCTGTCAGCGGAACGGGCGTCTAGTCATCGGCCGTATCTCTGCACCTACGCTACCATTCTACTGCCCAAAGTAAGCAGCCAAGAAGATAGACTTAACAGTTTATTAATGGCAAGGTGTAGGTGTACACGGGGACAGAGCGTGAGGGGACCGGGAGCCAGCAAGGGGGGGAGATGCTGCTTCAGTGAGGTAGGCCGTGTATGTGAGAGAGAAGCATGGCTGACCAGCCCGACCTTGATAGGCCTATAGAGGGCAGCACCATAGTGCCGCGCAGTTTGAAACAGCCTCTTGATAGGCTGTTTACACCCTGACATAAGACTATGAGGTAGAATGGTAGTTGGATATAAGGTAAAATTTTAATGGTAAGAGGGTATTGGAATTTTGGGGAACAAAAAGTAAAAATTTAATGGTAAGAGGGTATTGGAATTTTGGGGAACAAAATTTAAAGATGGTTCATAACACTAATCGTGGACAGTGGGTTTCCTACATATTCTAATTCTGTTAACCCAGCCTCACTCAGGAAGCTTTTAAGTTCGTGTTCTGTTGCAATGAAATATCTCTTCCCAGTGGGCTGTTTCCTAACTGCGATTTTACCATCCCTCACAAAGCACTGATGAATTTTTTGGGCATTGCGTAATTTTCTTAAACTATAAAGTAGGTTTGTCTTGTTTTGGTAAGGCACTCGTTCACATAGACATCAGATTTCATACCTATGGATGTTTTTAGTAGGTTGTTTCTTTCCAAGCTGGTATTGAATTTTAATAGAACTGATTTTTCCCTGCTTGGTAGCCCATCAGTTTGCAATCTTTTAGTTCATCACTACGTATGTTTAGGTGAAGGTGGTCCTTGAAGAGTTGTAGGGCGGCCTCCATGCATGTCTCTTGGGTGACTGTAGGTGGAAGATGTTTGCTACTAACTATAACAGCGTCACTTAGCTGTTGTTGGTCATTATGGTCTTGGAAGTTGTTGTTGACATCAGTAAGTTGTAGATCCACTCGTGATCTTTCTTCTAAGATGTTCTTGTTCAGTTGGGTGACTTGATCTTTTAGAGTGTTGATGGTGTCCACGGACTGGGTGTGGGTGTTGCTTAGTTGTTAGAGTGGTTAGTTTGTCTTCCAGAGTTGTGATCTTGACGAGGTACTGTGCGTTGGAGGTTTTAAGCTCCTGCATTTCCTGGGTAAGCTTGGTGATTGTTTGATTCTGGATCATAAGGAATTTAGCTATCTCTGGGTCATTAATCTTCTTAACATCAAATCCATGGAAAGAGTTATCTTGGACTGTGGCGGCGGCCATTATTGTTGTTGTCTGTCGGGTGTTGTGATGGTGCAGGTGTTTGGGGGTTGAGGCCTGGCTGGCAGTACGAAAAGTTTTCCTTTTAGAAATGCTGCTCTCACGTGGGATGTTAGGAGTTCTTGGCTGCTTACTGGATCTTCTGTTGTTGCTATGACCCTTGGCCATTGACCGTGGCTTCAGATGAATAGTAGGCGATGTGGAATGGGTGAATGTTGTGGCGTATCTCTTCAGTGGCAGCGGGGCAGGTGGTGGTAACACGAGTCCTATTAGTTGGTGATTTTGTGTATTTTTGGGTGATTACTGTAGTTGATATATATCATTCTGGGTATCCACATATGTTAGTGTTATGTGGGTCTTGATTAGGCCATCACAGGGATGCTGGGCACTTCAGGTGGAAGTAAAAGTAGAGGACAAGGTTCTTGCTGCCGCTGTCGCCTATACAACACTATACACAGCCCTCCCCACTATAAGCGCCACACCGCTATGCACTACACATACTATGCACATGCTAAGCACATACTATACACACACGGTGAACAAACACTCCATTATCGAAACGAGACTACACGGTGTATGCGCGCCTGTTAGGGGAAGGGGGAACACAGTTTTACCCCTCATCCTCCGCCTCCTATATGGTGGCCACCTCCCCTCAGACCCCTCGTATCCATAGGTGACCATTATGTATCCTCCCTCACTGACTTCACGTAAACTACACTTTTCTTGATTCTGAAGGAAGACTGGAAATGCAGTCTTCTTGCCCCTTCAAAACTAGCTGCAGGTATTCACACACCAACCTGTTGATGATAATCCTGGTAGGTGTTCTTAATTTGAAGATATTGTGTCAAAACCACAGCCTCTCTCTGGCTGAGTTGCCAGATATATATATAAAGAGTTTTTTGTCTTTGTATGTATCACAGCAAATATCAAAGCATAATATAATACCTACGATTGTTAAGCAGTAGTTCTTCAACTTTATATAGCGAAAATATTGAATATAAGATTTCAAAAGAATCTTTCGTGATAGAAGTTAAGTATGTTCATATTATTGACAAACACATCAGTGGTTGCACAACTCAACAAAATTTGGTTTCTTAACTGGATAAAAACTTATACTTTGTTACTTATATTATTATAAACCTTCTGTTTAACTTTCAGAGGTAGTGACCACCCTGCCTCCCACTACCACCACCACCACCTTCACCACAACCACCTCCACCACAGTACCACCACCATCACCACTAGTTTATGGCGACTATGATGATAGTGCAAAGAATTTAACTGCGCCTTTGGTAGTGAATACCTTGCCAGACATATCCAAAGGTATGTGACAGTGGGTCTAGACATTTATCTATTGTTTTATACATTTGTAATTTCATGTATTAACGAAAAGAAACTATAGGAAGTGTGGTACTGAACCTCGCATGAAAAGTGGTTTTGCTGTGACTCAGTGAGGACGTAATGTATCTGCCTCACTCTACAGAAAATGGGATGGTGTTCCTCACTGAAAGTGAAGTACTCAAAAAGACAATCCTACAGATTATTATAACTGTAATAAGTTAAATTATTATTATTATAAACAAATATAGCGCTAAATCGACAAGGGTCATGGAGCGCTGCGGGGCAGAACATAGTGCCGGAGTTATAACAGCTAGGTGGAGAGGGGATTAGAGGTGAGGGGAGAAAAGGGCTGGAAGGGACTCTAAGGGCTATGTGTCAACGTTCGTATAGTAAAGCAGTTACTATCTCCACCGCGGCGGCGGTGGAGATAAATCATGCGATCTCGCTGGTAAACCACACAATCCACAAGAAAGTGAAGAACCTAAATAGGGACCCAACAAATCTCACAGAGAGGAATAGGGTGTTGTTCCATGAGATACCCATGGGTAAGGCGAGTATGGCCAATGCGGAGACGGAAAAGAGCAGTCTCCCAAGTACGACAACAGTTGTAAGAAGAGAACCACAAACCTAAAAGCGGTTTAATGCAGTGCAATTTGTTATGGTGCATGTCCGACCACCATTGTGTAATAAATTAAAAAAAAAAAAACAGTAGAGATAAGGAATACATATGAAACAGATCATATTCGATAACAGTAACATTCCTGACACAATATGTAGTTGAGATCTGACTCAGTATTCAGTATAGAAGAACTGCTCTTGTTCTCGTAATCACCTCATTTTGTCAAGAAAACAATGTATATGTAATAAATTAAATAGAAAAACAGCATGTGTGTGTACTAGATGAAAAATTTGAAAGGAAAAGCAAGCGACAGAGCGAATGACTATGTGCGTGCAGGAGCGTATGTGTACTCACCTATATGTACTCACCTATTTGTGATTGCAGGGGTCGATTAATAGCTCCTGGCCCCGCCTCTTCACTGATCGATACTAATTCACTCTCTCCCTGTTCCATAAGCTTTATCATACCTCTTTTTAAAGCTATGTATGGAACTTGCTTCCACTACTTCACTCTCCAGATTATTCCACTTCTTGACAACTCTAAGGCTAAAGAAATACTTACTAACATCCCTATGACTCATCTGGGTTTTCAGCTTCCAATTTTAGCCACTTGTTCCTGTATCTCATCTCTGAAACATTCGAGCCCTGTCCACCTTGTCAATTCCTCTCAGTATTTTATATGTTGTTATCATGTCCCCCCTGTCCCTCCTATCCTCTAGTGTCATCAAGTTGAGTTCCCTAAACCTCTCCTCATAAGACATACCTCTCAGTTCCGGGACTAAACTTGTTGCAAATTTTTGCACTTTCTCCAATTTCGTGACGTGTTTGACTAGGTGAGGGTTCCATACTGGTGTTGCATGCTCCAGTATAGGCCTGACGTACATGGTGTACAATGTCGTGAATGACTCTTTACTCAGATGTCTAAACGCTAATCTCAGGATTGCCAAGCGCCCATATGCTGCAGCAGTTATTTGACTGACGTGTGCCTCAGGAGATATGTTCGTTATAATGCTTACCCCAAGATCCTTTTCTTTAAGTGAAGTTTGCAGCCTTTGATTCCCTAACCTGTATGCCGTCTGCGGTCTTCTGTGTCCTTCCCCAATCTTCATGACCTTACACTTACTGGGATTAAATTCCAGGAGCCATTTGTTTGACCAGACTTGTAGACTGTCCAGATCCCCTTGTAATCTTAACTGATCCTCGTCGGCTTGTATTCTTCTCATCAGTTTCACATCAGCGAACAGTGACACTTCTGAATCTATTCCTTCCATCATGTCATTCACAATATATAAGAAACAGAACCGTGTCTGTGTGTGTGTGTGTGTGCGTATACTCACCTAATTGTACTCACCTAATTATGATGAGTACTGACACTCTGACACCTCGTCACGTTGTTGCCTTCCTGTCAGATATTCTCTGATCCATTACAGTGCTTTTCCTGTTATGCATGCCTGATCCTCTAGTTTATGCATTAACCTCTTGTGAGGAACTGTGTCGAAGGCCTTCTTGCAGTCCAAGAAAATGCAGGTTATCCACCCTCTCTCTCGTGTCTTACATCTGTTGCCTTGTCATAAAACTCCAGTAGGATTGTGACATAGGATTTTCCTTCCCTGAAACCTTGCTGGTTGTTGTGTATAAGCTTGTCTTTCCAGGTGCTCCACCACTCTCCTCCTGATAATTTTCTCCATGACTTTGCATACTATACACGTCAGTGACACTGATATGCAGTTTAATGCCTCGTGTCTGTTTCCTTTCTTAAAAATTGGGACTACATTTGCCATCTTCCACACCTCAGGTAGTTGCCCAGTTTCAATGGATGTGTTGAAGATATTTATTAGTGGCACACACAGCATCTCTGCTTCCTCTCTAAGGACCCACGGAGAGATGTCTGGTCCCACCGCCTTTGAGGTATCAAGTTCACATAGCAGCTTCTTCACCTTTTCCTCGGTTGTATTTCATCCAGCACTTCTTGGTGTATCTCCATATTCTGAATTCCTGGAGTCCTTCCTGTCTCCACTGTAAATACTTCTTTAAATCTCATGTTGAGCTCCTCACATATCTCTTAGTCGTTTCTTGTGAACTCCCCACCTTCCTTCCTCAGCCTGATTACCTGGTTCTTGACTGTTGTTTTCCTCCAGATGTCGCTATACAACAGCTTCGGGTTAGACTTGACTTTTGATGCTATGTCTTTTCGTATTGTCGCTGAGCCTCCCTTCCTATCTGTGCATATTCGTTTCAGGTTCTTCGGCTATTCTCTTTATTTTCCTGGGTCCTTTGTCTTCTGTAATTTTTCCATTAGTGCACTTAGTTTTTGCCTCCCTACACCTTTGAGGGAACCAAGGACTCGTTCTGGTCTCTACATTACTTCTGTTTCTCTTGGGAACAAACCTCTCCTCTGCCTCCTTGCATTTTGTTGTCACATAGTCAATTTCTTTTACTGGTTTTCCTGCCAATTCTCTCTCCTACTGAACGTCTTGCAGGTAGTTCCTCATGCCTGTGTAGTTCCCCCTTTTGTAGTCCGGATGTTTCCGTCTTATTCCTGCTACCCTCTCCACTTGTAGCTTAACTATGTAATCAAAGAACAGAACCACATGATCACTGCTCCAAGGGGTCTTTCCTATGTGATATCCTCGATGTCCGAACAACTCAAGGTGAATACTAGGGGGCCTTCCTGGGTTATCTTCACCTCTCTCTCTGGTAGCGTCTCTAACATTTTGATGCGTGATATTTTCCAGTACTACATCCACCATCTCGGCTCTCCATGTTTCGGGACTTCCATGGGGCTCCAGGTTTTCCCAGTCAATTTTCTTGTGATTGAAATCACCCATAACTAGTAAATTTGCTCTCCCCATGTGAGCTCTTCTGGCCACCTCTGCTAGTGTGTCTATCATTCCATCTATTACTTCCATTTCCTCAAATCCCCAATAGTTTTTAATGAGCAGTGCAACTCCTTCCCCTCTGCTCCCTCTATCTTTCCTCAGAATTTGATAACCGGGCAGAAAGATTGCGTCTGTTATCATCCAGGTGAGTTTCGTTTCTGTGATTGCTATTATGTCTGGGGATGTCTCCTTGATTCTTTCATGTCACTCCTCACATTTATTTGTTCCATCTGCATTTGTATACCAAACCTTCAACTTCTTTTCCAAAACTGTGATCGGTGGGGGGGGGGTACGTTGGGGTGGGGGAAGTGGGAGACCTCATGAGGAACTATGGGTGGTTGCTGTGGTGGAGTTTGTAATGAGGTGGGTGGGGGCATTGGGCCTGACATGTGTGTTTTTGGTTAGAATGTTTTGTTGCATTGGGATTGTCCTGGTTGGGGGTTTCTGTAGGTGGTTGCAAGGGAGATTGTATTTGATTTTCCTCCTGAGTCTGGGTTCTCTTGTCCATCTCCATCTTCACTTTTCTTCCCTCCTTTCGTCTTTGTACCCTCTCTTTCAGTTTCTGCCTTTCTTCTCATGTTCTGTTGTGGTCGAGATACACCCTACAATATACTGAGATTTCCCATAGATTTGCTTTCTCCTGCAGGATCCTGTTTCGAGCCGCTTCTGCCTTGAAAATCACTTTGACTGGCCGGTGTCTTCCTTTTGCCTATCCCCCTATTCTCAGTAAATTTTGCAGCTGGGTCATGTCATCTTCTCCTGGATGGAGATTAAGACACTTAAGCAACATTTGGGAATCTTTATTGAAGAAACGTTTCGCCACACAGTGGCTTCATCAGTCCAATACAAAGCAGAAAGTTGTAAGAAGAGGAAGAGTTTGAGGTAATCAGTCCTGGAGTCGATGTGTTCAGTCCATCACTCTTGTAGAAAGTACAGTATAGGGCCATAGAAGTTGCTTATATACTGTAGTCCGGTGAGGCGAAGCAGGAGGAGGTGGGTTAGTGGTACCATCCACTAGTCGAAGTAGGTCTTCGTCCAAAGGTTGGACAAGTGTAGAAGAATTCGTTTGTATCAAGATCCCATGATGTTGCTGTGTCTGACAGATGTGGCAAATGGTTTTGAAAACTGACAAGATTAAGACACTTAAGCATCGACTCCAGGCCGAGGGACTGATTACCTCAAACTCCTCATCTTCTTACAACTTTCTGCTTTGCATTGGACTGATGAAGCAACTGTGTGGCGAAACGTTTCTTCAATAAAGATTCCCAAATGTTGCTTAAGTGTCTCAATCTCCAACTTGTTGGTTTTCAAAACCATTTGTCTCATCTTCTCCTATTGCTTTCATGATGCTTTCAATTACTTTTTTCTTCAATTGTCTTCTTGCTTCGTAAGTTTCCCCTTCAACTTCTTGGAGCCCATAAACAAAGACTGATCTCTTCCTTTCATTCTCCCACTGCATATCCCTATGTATCCTCTTATTCGATTTAGTTGCCTCCATTGCAGCTTTCCTTTCTTCACTTTCTTCAATCTTTTCACTATCTGTTGTCCCTGGGCCCAGTGGTCTGTCATTTCCTCTTCTCAGCTTTCCCTGGGCACTGCTGTGGACTCTTAGGGCCTCTACATATAGCGTAGCTCACTCATTTTCTACAATCCCCTCGATTGTTCCCGTTGTGATCCTTTTTTTCTCGGGCTTTACAATGGTCTGATAAGGCCTCTGCATACAGTTTCGCTCCTTCGTTCCCTGCAGTCCCCTTGTTTGTGACTGAGGTAGGAGTTTCTGATGTCATGCCTGCATTGCTCTTTAGTTCTTTAAGCTGTTTCAGATTTTTCAGTTCCTCTTCTAATCTCTGAATCCTAGCCTCTGCTGCTATGACTTGCATCTCATACTTCCTGCACTCAGCAGCTATCCTCTCCTCCATTTTCATACTAAGCTCCTCTAGCTTCCTTCCCCACTCATGTTCCCTTTTTCATGAGCTCTGCTGCCCAATCTTCCTTCCTAGACTCATCCTCCAGTCCCCTGTTTTTCGTTCTGCTGTCTGGCAACCCATTTTTTTTTTTTGATTGCCACAGTATGAAAAACTTATGTATTTATGTGTGGGGGCGGAGGGAGAGAGATGAGGAAGCTGGAGACAGTGGCAAAATGGGAGAGAGGTGGGGAGGGAGAAAGAGGGGGTAATATGGGGAGAGAGAGAGAGGAGGAAGGAAAAGCAAAGGGAGAGAGAGAATGGGAGAGGGAAAGTGGGGAAAGAGGTAGAGGATGGGGGAGATGGAGGGTGAGAGGGGGGATCATGGGAGGGAGTGGAAGAGAGGTGGGGGGAGGGTGCGGGGGGAGAGAGTGTGTGTGGGGTCTATATATGTGAGAATGTGTGTATGTGTAACTAAATGAGTGTTGGATAATTAAGTGTGTGAAAAGTAGTGGATGGGATTGTGTGTTAAGGTGTATGAGTGTGTATGTGGAGTCTGCGTGTGACACAGTCTACAGTGCTCCTCTACCTGACATGGCTCACACCCGCCTACTAGTTTATGTCTTTATGCTTTTCCTTCTTCCTAGTCTAATAGACACCTGTCTGCTTGCTCTGTTCTACTATAAATTACAAATTGTTATTCGTTACTGAGAACTTGATATCCTATTCTTTATCGTACTAGGAGAGTTGGATCGTTCACAAACAACTTGGCGGTTAATTGGAACTCAGACCCGACTCCCCGAACACCACGCATAGGTGAGATACTTGTGATGCAGCCTGTATCAGCCTGTAGCAGTTTTTAGATTGTCCAACTCGATGTGATGTCCTGGCGTATATCCACTTCCGTTTCTTGTCGATATATAATATAACCTATTCACTGTATTTCTTTCATTGGTCACACGTTTATTTTATTTGATTATCTTTCTTGGGTGACACGTGACAACGTCGCCTGGAGCACACTAGGCCTGCCCACTCTGACTTGCGACACCAAACATCACTTTCTAGTTCACGTTGGAAAAATAAACACATAAGCAGTATAATGTGATCCTTTATTGCCAATGTTTCGCCCACACAGCCCATGGGCTTTATCAAGTCACAAACAGATCTACCTGGATGAAAGGTACGTGAGTATATATGATGGAGTCAGGTGGGGAATGCTGAATGTGACATTCTTCTGAGTAGGGTGATAGAGGCTAGGACCTTGTGTAGGTCCTAGTTGGTTGGTAGGTTTTCGAAAGACTTTAAAACGAAGTTTATGGTCAGTTTTGCAGAGAAGGAAAGGAAAGGAAGAGTGTTGTCGACTTCTTCTTCTAGTGTAAACTGGATTGATGGCTCGACCTGGTTGAGCTTGTGTTGGAGAGCTTGAACGTTGAAGCATCTGGGAGTTATGATGACAATGTCGTCAACATAACGGAGCCAGGTAACAGAAGAGGGAATAATAGTGGAAAATCGCGATTGAGAAGGTCACAGGCGCCCTCTGTGATACCTCATCACGTACCATGACTCGTTGTTGCCTCCCTGTCAGGTATTCTCTGATCCAATGCAGTGCTCTTCCTGTTATACGTGCCTGATCCTCTAGCTTCTGCACTATTCTCATGTGAGGAACTGTATCAAAGGCCTTCTTGCATTCCAAGAAAATGCAGTCAACCCACCCTCCTCTCTCGTGTCTTACTTCTGTTACCTTGTCATAAAACTCCAGGAGGTTTGTGACTTAGGATTTGCCTTCCCTGAATCCGTGCTGGTTGTCATTCAGAATCTTGTTCTGTTCCAGGTGCTTTACCATTCTCCTGATAATCTTCTCCATGACTTTGCACACTATACACGTCAGTGACACTGGTCTATAGTTTAGTGCCTCGTTTCTGTTTCCTTTCTTAAAAATGGGAACTACATTTGTCTTCCACACCTCAGGTAGTTGTCCAGTTTCGAGTGATGTGTTAAGATCGTGGTTAGTGGCACACACAGCGTCTCTGGTCCCTCTCTAAGGATCCACGGGGAGATGTTGTCCGGTCTCATCGCAGCTTCTTCACCTCCTCCTCAGTTGTGTGCATGTCATCCAAGACTTGTTGGTATATTCCTTGTTGATGTCCCCTTCTGTTCTGTCTTCCCAGAGTCCTTCCTGTCTCCACTGTAAATACCTCCTTAAATCTCGTGTTGAGCTCCTCACATACCTCTTGATTGTTTCTTGTGGGTTCCCCACCTGCTTTCCTCAGTCTGATCACATGGTCTTCGACTGTTGTCTTCCTCCTAATGTGGCTATACAACAGTTTCGGGTCAGACTTGACTTTCGATGCTATATTGTTTTCGTACTGTCGCTGGGCCTCCTTCCTAATCTGTGCATACTCGTTTCTGGCTCTTCGACTAATCTCCTTATTTTCCTGTACTTTTTCCATTCTCTATTGCACTTAGTTTTTGCCTCCCTACACCTTCGAGTAAACCAAGGTCTCGTTCTGGTCTTCCCTTTATTTCTGGTGCCTTTGGAAAAATACCTTTCCTCTGCCTCCTTGCATTTTGTTTTTACGTATTCCATCATTTCGTTTACTGCCTTTCCTACCAATTCTCTGTCCCACTGAACCTCCTGCAGGAAGTTCCTCATACCCTTTTATAGTTTGGCTTTTCCCATTCAGCTCCTGTTACCCTCTTCACTTGTAACTCTACTATGTTTTCAAAGCACAGAACCAGGTGATCACTAGCTCCAAGGGGCCTCTCATATGTGATGTCCTCAATGTCTGAACTGCTCAGGTTGAACACGAGGTCCAGTCTTGCTGGTTCATCCTCTCCTCTCTCTCTGGTAGTTTCCTTAAGATGTTGATGCATGAGGTTTTCCAGTACCACATCCATCATCTTGGCTCTCCATGTTTCGGGACTCCTGTGTGGCTCCAGGTTTTCCAAATCGATCTTCCTGTGGTTGAATTCCGCCATAAACAGTAACTTTGCTCTGCTCGAGTGAGCTCTTCTTGCCACCTCAGCCAGTGTGTCCCCCATTGCTCTGCTGCTCTCTTCATATCCCTCTCTTGGCCACCTGCATTCTGTGGTGGATTATACATCACTGCAATGGTTACCTTATGTTTCCCAGACTGAAGTGTACCTACTATGTAATCCCTTTCTCTAATCTCGTTCATGTCTTCCATTTCCTCAAATCTCCATAGGTTTTTTACAAGCAGTGCAACCCCTCCTCCCCCTCCTCCCCCTCTGCTCCTTCTATCTTTCCTCAGATTCTGATATCCTGGTGGGAAGATTGCGTCTGTTATTTTCTCGGTGAGTTTCGTTTCTGTGACTGCTATGATGTCTAGGGACTTCTCTTTGATTCTATCATGCCACTCTTCGTATTTGTTTGTTATTCCATCCGCATTCGTGTACCAAACCTTCAACTTCTTTTCTAAAACTGTGGTCCTGGGGAAATGTTGGGTTTGGGGGAGCGGGAGCCCTGGCGGTGGCCTATGGGGGTTGCAGAAGGGGTGGGGTTTGTAATAAGGGTGTTGGCAGCAGAGGCGTGTAGGGGGTTGCTGTAGGGGTGGGGTTTGTGGTGTGGGGGAGTGGGGACAGAGGGAACAGTATATGAATGTTAGTTAAGATTGTTCAGTTGCCTTGGGGTTGTCATGGTTGGAGTCCTTCTGCAGGTGTTTCTGGAGGGTGTGTTTGTCCTTCCACCTGGGTCTGGGTTCTTCTGCTCATCTTTGTCATTTCCTCTCATTCCTCGTTTCGTCTTTGTACCTTCTCTTTCAGTATCATTCTTTCCTCTTGTGTTCTGTCTCGATCGAGGGACACACTCTGATACTCCAATTTGTCCCTCAGTCGTACATTCTCCTGCAGGACCATGGTTTGAGCTGATTCTCCCTTGAAAATTATTTTAAGATGCCATTTTCTTCCCCTTTAAACCACCCAATTCTCCAAAAAATTATCACCTGGTTCATGTCGCCCTCACCTATTGCTTTCATGATACCTTCAATCACTTTTTTTTCCTCCTGTTTTCTTTCATCATGGGTTTTCCCTTCAACTTCTTGGAGCCCGTAGACAAACACTGACCTCTCCCTTTCGGCCTCCAACTGTCTCCCATCGCATCCTCTGAGGTGTTTTAGTTCCTTCCATTGAAACATTCCTTCCTTCAATCCCTTCCCTGGCTGAAGCCCCTATGCTCAGTGGTCTGTCTTTCTGGAACAGCTGTTCCTGGCCCCTGCAGGTGTCTGTCAGAGTCCCTGCATCTAGCATTGCTCCTTCATTGTCTTCAAACCCCTCATTTGTTCCAAGTGTGCTCCTCGTCTTTGTCTTGGCCCCACATGTTTCTGATAGGGCCTCTGCAGTTCTTTGCCCCCTACAGTTCCCTTGTCTGTGACTGATGTAGAAGTTCTTGATGTTATGTCTGTACTGTCATTTTTATCTTTAAACTGTTTCAGGTTTTTCACTTCCTCTTTTAAGCAATGTATCTTAGATTCTGCTGCTTTGGCTTGTAGCTCCCACTTCCTGCTCTCTGCAGCTATCATCTTCTCCATTTTCTTGCCAAGCTCTTCTAGCTTCCTTCCCCAGTCTTCCTCCAGGTTCGTTCACCAGACCCCTTGTTCTTGGCTTTGTTCTTGGGTAACCCATTTTACCACAGAACAAAGCTTGTGTATTTTCAGAGTGTGTGAGGGAAAGGAGGAGGGAGGTAGGGCAAGAGGAGAAGGATATGAGGTGGGAGGGGAGGGACAGCGACAGGGAGAGATTAGGGGGTACAAGGGGGTATATGGAAAGATGGGAAAGAGAGTGTGGAAGGGGCTAGGGGGAGAAGGGGGGAATGAAGAAGCCGGGAAGGAGAAGGAAGATTGATGAAAGGTGAGAATGAATAGAAATGGAGAGAGAGGGGATGAGAGAGAGGGAGGGAGAGAGAGTGATGGTGTTAGGGAGAGTGTGAGGGCGAGTGTGAGGAGGAAGAGAAGGCTTAAGTATTTTCAGAAGGAGTGGGTGAGGGTGTGAAGATGGGTGTTTGTTGTAGGGAGGGAAAGGGGGAGATAGTGCAGAGGGAGAAGTACCAGGGGGTGCATGGAGAGAGGAGAAAGAAAGTGAGGGAAATGCTAGGGGAAGAGGGGAGAATGAAGATGGATAGAAGGTGAGTAGGAAGAGAAAGGGAGGGAGGGAGTGAGAGAGAGGGAGAGAGCAGAGAGTGAGGTGAGGAGGAAGAGAGGGGGAGAGAGAGTGGGGGAGAGAGAGGGGGAGAGAGAGGGGGAGATATAGGGAGAGAGGGGGAGAGAGGGAGGGAGAGAGAGAGAGAGGGAGAGAGAGAGAGATAGAAAGAGGTAGATAGATAGATATATATAGAGAGAGATGGGAAGGGGTTCATCTCTCTGGGGCTGGAGTGGTTGCATTAGCCGATTCGATTGAGGGGGTTATTAGAGACTTGTCTAGGACTTTAAACTGATAGATTATAGAGGTATGGGTGTTTGTGGGAAACAATCAGGCTGTAGTATTAGGCCTGGAAACAGCGGATATTACCAGGATATCTCAGGGATATGTTTAAAAGACAATATTCAAAATAAAGTTGCTAGTAAAGGCAAAGCAATTGATCAACAAACAAAGAGAGATAGTAGAGGGCAACGAGTGACTAGCTCCCTTAAGGTTTACTATACAAATAGTAGGAGTCTAATGAATAAGATAGATGAGCTAAGATTACTTGCAAGTGCAGGTAATATAGATATTATTGCTATAACAGAGACCTGGTTCAACCTGCAAGATCGAGAAATGCCTTCCGAGTGCAACATACAGGGATATAAACTATTCCACACTGATAGGGTCAACAGGAAGGGGGGTGGAGTGGCGATGTATGTCAGAGATTATTTAAATTGTTGTGTTAGACAAGATATAAGATTAGAAACATCGGACACAGAATCTGTTTGGCTACAGTTTCTCGATGGTCGTGAAAAATTAATTATGGGTGTGATTTACAGGCCCCCAAGCCTGGATAGGGAGTGCAGTAAGCTGATATGGGATAAAATTCATAAGGCGTCTAGATATGAAAATGTTGTGTTAATGGGAGATTTTAACTTTAGACAAATTGATTGGAACAATGAGACAGGTAATCTTGAGTCTAGTGACTTTCTTGATACGGTTCAGGATTGTTTTTTTTAAACAGTTTGTGACAGAACCAACTAGAAGTAGCAACTTGCTTGATTTGGTTCTTGCCAACAAAGAATCACTAATTAATAATCTTGTGGTTAATGAAGAGCTTGGGGAAAGCGATCACAAATCACTTAGTTTCAATATATCATGGAATTACCCAGGTAACTGCAATCAAGTTCCTGTTCCAGACTTTCGCTTAGCCGACTTCATGGGGCTGAGAAATTACCTAGGTGGGCTAAATTGGGATGACCTGACTATGGGTCAGGTAGGTGGTTTTGGTTGCCAATATGACGTTTTCCAGAGCATAGTTCTAGTTGCCCAGAAAACTTTTGTTCCGAGTAGGGAAATAAGATCTAATAAAAATGATCCTAAATGGATGAACAACATATTAAAACATCTCATTGGTCAAAAGAGAGGCATATATAGGCATATCAAAAGAGGGGATGAACAGATAAGAAATCAATATTTTCAATTAAAGAGATAAATAAAAAAAGGAATAAGAAAAGCAAAAAGGGATTATGAGGCATACATATCACGTTTGCCATATAATTTGTCCTAGTTATCAATGAATGGAATTGCAAGTTCCTTGCAGTACCTGTTTAGCCAGCAATTTATACCAATTGCCCTAGACATCCATTCATTGCCCACTCCCTTTCTAGGCAAAATGCTACATATGATTGGGATCTTTCCTTTAGACCTAACTACTATGGCTGACCTGTACTTATCTAGTATCTTATCTGTACTTATCTAGTCTTCTGCCCTTCCCAACATCATTTCCACCAGCACTATGACAGATAATGGGCTTGTTCCCATTACCTGACACAATATTATCCAACCTGCTGACTATGTCACCAACACCAGCTCCTGGGAGGCACACCCTCTGTCTGACCTTCCTATCTCTGTTACAAAAAGCACGGTCCATATATCGTACCTGAGAGTCTCCCACAATCAGAATATTCTTACCTTGATTAGCAGGGAAGTCAGTGGTACCTTTAACCTCGCTAACCACTGAAGTACACTCGTCCTGGAGAACAGAGAATCGATTTCCTACCTTCACATCTTCTCTATTAATCTTATCTTCCTTCTTCCTGAATTGTGAACCACTTGCCACTTATGTATGTGGCATCTCTGCCAGAGAGAGATTGTGGGCAGCTCTGTGGTTTTGGCATAATATCTTTCAATTAAGAACACCTACCAGGATTATCATCAACAGGTTGTTGTGTGAATACCTGCAGCTCATATCAGAGTGGCAGGAAGACCCTGCATTTCATTTCTTCCATCAGAATCAAGAAAAGTGTTGTGTACATGAAGGGAGTGCCAGTGAGGGAGGATACATAATGGTCATCTGAGGGGTGGAGGGGGCAGTGAGGGGAGGTGGTCAACATGGAGGAAGGGTAGGACTGCGTGTGATTCCCCCTTCCCCAAACACGCACACGCACTGCACGCAAGGTGTTTGTTCACCTTGGGTGTATGGTGTAGAGTGCATAGTGGCATGTTTATGGTAGGGGCTGTGTATAGTGTACAGTGCTGTTTATACTGCAGTGTCATGTAATATGAGGAGTCGTTTAATGTAGTGAGTGGGAAACTCTGCCAGTCCTGCCTCCCCAGGTCATCACCCCACCTCCACTACTCCTTCACCCTTATCACTCCTCACACCACCTCCACCTCCTTCCTACCCTGCCTTCCACGAGGACTTGAGACCGCCAACCAGATCTAGGCCTAAGGTCTCCTCCATCCCTGTTACGATAAGAGCCTTATCTCTAGGCCTGTCTTGGCCCCCTCATAACAAGATATTTAATTAAGGTTAGCTCGGTTCACAGTCAGAGAAAATAATTTTAGTATAAGGGTATTTTTGGGGAGATTGATCCAACAAAGTAAAATTTGTGACTTTTAATATAAAAGGATTCATATAAGTCAGCATATGATATAAATTCTCTTTTGCAATGTAAAACCTCAAGATACACTATATTATGACCCAAAGATTCAGAAGTCTTCGTTACAGTAAAAAACACCTAATCTTGACATACAAGCAATCACTAAGTCGAGGACAAATATACAGTGTTCAATAACTTGTTCAAACCATACTAGGGACTTCAAACCTCCTAAATGTAGAATAACTTTCTTAAGCCATACTAGGGACTTCAAACCTCCTAAATGTAGAATAACTTTCTTAAGCCATACTAGGGACTTCAAACCTCTTAAAGGTAGAATAACTTAGAAGAGAGCATATGACTATTTAGAGTGAGAATCTACTCCTAACCCGGAGAGGGTGTGTGAACCTACTCCCTGTTGGGAGAGGGCGCGTGAACCTACTGACGAGTACTAATGTTTGGTAAACTGACGTCATGTAGGTCACGTGACTTTAGGGGGAGCCTGGCCAGTACCTAAACAGGTAACCTGCACTTCAACTAGTGGTTTCCCACTACATGTAAATTACATACGCGTAACCTATAAAATTACAAGGTAACATCCTACCTAAGACATAGCTAAATCAAATAATAGTATAAAGTAAGACATTTTCGTTTTAGCTAATAACGGAAATATCTCAAATATACAATTATGATAATAAAATACACAATATTAAAAATACGATCTGTTTAAATAAACAGATTAGTTCAAGGTCCGCAACAATCCCTCTTCGCCCCACCATGAACAACCCAGGGAATGTGCCTCCACCTACACGTGCCATTCTCCCTTCAGCTGAAACTTACTACACAGATTGAAGTATGGCAGATGATGAGCCAGCCATCCACAAAGCCAGGGATAAAGTGCACCTAATAATGAAAGAAGAGGCACATGTCAGATGTGTTTAGCACATCGGACTCTCAACAGTAATGGCCTTATACGTGCACACAATGGGTGTGCTGGATCATATATGGACCCTGCAGAGAGCAGCCCACAGCCTCCACACACAGATGAAAGTTCCAATGGTAACCTCCTCACTTGCGAATTCTTCTGATGGCTCGTCCATATGAGGCAGGGAAATTCACAGACCTTCTTAAGCAGGTAAATGGAGGTTCCACCAACTTAGAAGCCCGAGGCACCATTAAAGCATGGCGCAACCTACTCCTGTCTGTCTTGTAGTTCCTGTCTTGCAATGTGTGTCTTGCAGTTCCTGTCTTGCAATGTCTGTCTTGCAGTTCCTGAAAGACGAGGCAAACTACTAACCACATCAGTCATCAAGGCAGTGCGCAACTACCCAAGAACAGATAATTTTGTCCCTCTGTCCCACCATCGCAGGAATCACAGAGGTAAACCCAAGAAAAATTCCACTAAAAACGAGAAAATTTGCGCACAAGTTAGCAAAAAAATCGAACCGGTAACACAGTGATAGCAATCAGAATAATTACAAGTGACGACACCGTAGCTCCCAAAGATGAGACCACAGCTCCAGCACTCAGAGACAAGCACCCAACAAGGGACACCATAGTCGTAAACAACAACCCTGACCAAAACCTCATCATTAAACAATTAATTTTGTCAGAATCAGAAGTCTATAAGGCGATAGTGTCACTTCCAGCAGGATCTGCAGGAGGTTACACTGGAATTCGACCACAACACCTCAAAGAGATGGTAAATCCAGTACTCGGCGCATCTGCATCAATTCTGAGTTACCAACTTTCGTCAACAACTGTCCTGCTTGGCAGATTCCAGAAGAAATTAAACCTTTCTTTTTTGGAGCCTCAATATGCACTTTGAAGAAGAAGGATGGGGGAATCAGACCCATTGCTGTTGGTATGTTTTATGATGCCAGGATATACGTGGACGTGTAAACTCAGAATTAATTTCATTCCACTCCCGTTTGAGTACCAGCCTTCATGAGCAGTCCATAATTAATGCAACCATGAAACAAGTGGTATTAATGTAATTAACAAACTGCTTCTGGACGGATATCGAACCCGTCTTATTTTAGTCCGCCTCGTGGGAAGGAAGTCAAAATTCGCGACGCTCTAACCACTGGATAATATAATCCTTCAAACGTCATGTACCTAGCGGATCTTGGCTCATCACAACGATCACATCAAAGTTCCCCAGATGTGAAATGAACATTGAACTGTGTCCTTTAATTGAAAAAAAAAAAATATCAGTTTAATCTACCCACTTGTATCAGCTTTGTAAAATGACAAATAATGACCACCAAAATATACTGAATCTTGATTTTGTTAAGCATAGACTAAAATTTGGGTTTTTTGTTAATAAACTGATCTTCAACCTTTGGAAACGTCGAAATGTAGAGACGTTTAAATCAATGAAAGATTCTGAATGTAAGTTTTCTTGTCTAATTAAGTTTATTTATAAAGAACCCAAAACTCTCTCATGACCTAAGAATTTGATATCAGTGATAAAGAAATTTAGTTGGAAAATATTATTGGCACATAAGGTAAAGCATCATCGTCTTAAAAAATTATAGGTAAAGAAGTGGAGAGCAACGCAGAGGTGATGAAGGGTCGGTGTTTGCCTCACCCAACCTTCAACTGGGAAGTCTCTCAAAAACCTTCTAGTCTGCTTTCAAAAAAATAAAAAAAGAGGATGAAATATATGACTAAATGATGGAGAATATTACTAAGGATTTTAGTAATGATAAAATATTTATCTTGCATCAAGTGAACTGTACTTCAGTCAAGGTAATAAGAGGCTTGCTTGCCTGTACCTTAAGCCAGGTTTTACCACTTAGTGATCATTACTTATTTGGAATACCTGGATATCATAAAGTATATTTAGCTAGTGAAAATAATCCTCATAAATTTGGTAGCATTGAATTTACAAATAATGGGAAAACAGCATAAATATTTTTGCTCGATCTGCGATGTGTTCTCTTCATAAGTATTATTATGTAAATTACAAAGTCTATAAGACTTACACCAACATATGCAAATACTCAGATAAAAACAAAACAAGATAAATTATTTTCAAAATGTGTATGAAGGATCCAATTAAGTGGCTTTAACAGATCCAAGAGGATGTGTAATGAAGTGGTTGCTATTCTTCAGCTGGTGGTGACTGCTTTGCTTATATTAAAATCATTCAGGATTTGCCAAAGTTTTTAAAGAAATTCAATGGAAATGTCAATGTCATCATTATAAAGTTCACAAAATATACAAAGATCTCCAAGAATTATTAGTTTAAACTTATCCTTCTAAATATTTTATAAATTGACTTTTTTTCTATTACCATATTGTGAAATAGTTTATCCATGAATGCTATAAACTCATTAAGCAACTGTAGTGGGATCACGACAGGACTGCCGGTTGGTATAAACACTGTAGTGGGATCACTACAGGACTGCCGGTGGTATAAACACTGTAGTGGGATCACGACAGGACTGCCGGTGGGTTAAACACCTGCAATCTTTGACTCAGTTCCATTATCATGAGATCTTTCCCCGCGCGCTACATGCAAAATGTAGGAGTGTAGTACACTCAAAATGTAGGAGTGTAGTACACTCAAAATGTAGGAGTGTAGTACACTAAATGTAGGAGGTAGTACACTCAAAATGTAGGAGTGTAGTACACTAAAATGTAGGAGTGTAGTACACTCAAAATGTAGGAGTGTAGTACACTCAAAATGTAGGAGTGTAGTACACTAAAATGTAGGAGGTAGTACACTAAAATGTAGGAGTGTAGTACACTCAAAATGTAGGAGTAGTACACTCAAAATGTAGGAGTGTAGTACACTAAATGTAGGAGTGTAGTACACTCAAAATGTAGGAGTGTAGTACACTCAAAATGTAGGAGTGTAGTACACTCAAAATGTAGGAGTGTAGTACACTCAAAATGTAGGAGTGTAGTACACTCAAAATGTAGGAGTGTAGTACACTCAAAATGTAGGAGTGTAGTACACTCAAAATGTAGGAGTGTAGTACACTAAAATGTAGGAGTGTAGTACACTAAAATGTAGGAGTGTGGTACACTAAAATGGAGGAGTGTAGTACACTCAAAATGGAGGAGTGTAGTACACTAAAATGTAGGAGTGTAGTACACTCAAAATGTAGGAGTGTAGTACACTCAAAATGTAGGAGTGTAGCACACTCAAAATGTAGGAGTGTAGTACACTCAAAATGTAGGAGTGTAGTACACTCAAAATGGAGGAGTGTAGTACACTCAAAATGGAAAAGTGTAGTACACTCAAAATGTAGGAGTGTAGTACACTCAAAATGTAGGAGTGTAGTACACTCAAAATGGAGGAGTGTAGTACACTCAAAATGTAGGAGGTAGTACACTAAAATGTAGGAGTGTAGTACACTCAAAATGGAGGAGTGTAGTACACTAAAATGGAAAAGTGTAGTACACTAAAATGTAGGAGTGTAGTACACTAAAATGTAGGAGTGTAGTACACTAAAATGGAGGAGTGTAGCACACTCAAAATGGAGGAGTGTAGTACACTCAAAATGTAGGAGTGTAGTACACTCAAAATGTAGGAGTGTAGTACACTCAAAATGGAGGAGTGTAGTACACTCAAAATGGAAAAGTGTAGTACACTCAAAATGTAGGAGTGTAGTACACTCAAAATGTAGGAGTGTAGTACACTCAAAATGGAGGAGTGTAGCACACTCAAAATGGAGGAGTGTAGTACACTCAAAATGTAGGAGTGTGGTACACTCAAAATGGAGGAGTGTAGTACACTCAAAATGGAGGAGTGTAGTACACTCAAAATGGAGGAGTGTAGTACACTCAAAATGGAGGAGTGTAGTACACTCAAAATGGAGGAGTGTAGCACACTCAAAATGGAGGAGTGTAGTACACTCAAAATGTAGGAGTGTGGTACACTCAAAATGGAGGAGTGTAGTACACTCAAAATGGAAAAGTGTAGTACACTCAAAATGTAGGAGTGTAGTACACTCAAAATGGAGGAGTGTAGCACACTCAAAATGGAGGAGTGTAGTACACTCAAAATGGAAAAGTGTAGTACACTCAAAATGTAGGAGTGTAGTACACTCAAAATGGAGGAGTGTAGCACACTCAAAATGTAGGAGTGTGGTACACTCAAAATGGAGGAGTGTAGTACACTCAAAATGGAAAAGTGTAGTACACTCAAAATGTAGGAGTGTAGTACACTCAAAATGGAGGAGTGTAGCACACTCAAAATGGAGGAGTGTAGTACACTCAAAATGGAAAAGTGTAGTACACTCAAAATGGAGGAGTGTATTACACTCAAAATGGAGGAGTGTAGCTCACTCAAAATGGAGGAGTGTAGTACACTCAAAATGGAGGAGTGTAGTACACTCAAAATGGAGTCATGCACCATAAACAAAATGGAACATTTTTTTAAGGTTGAAGAACTGTCCAATGAATAATTTTGTGACAATGTTTGCATTATTTTTCATGCGAATTCCGTTGCTGTAAACGAATATGGATCAAGTTATTATTCAGGTAAGAAATATCCTTATGCAGATATGTACCGGAGTAGATAAGAGTTATTTAACCGGAGTAGATAAGGACTTGAGAATCGCGCCCTTTGGCGGGAGCATCCCTATGACACGGACGCGATCTCTGTGTCATGTGGAGTACCGTTGACACCTCTATGGTGGAGCAGCCTTATGATAGGAGCACAGTGACTCAACTCCAGGTGAGCCACTCCTGGCACGCAGTTACAACCCGAGCTGCAGAATGATTCAGGAGATTTTCTGGAGGTGTGTTGAACACCTGACAGAAAAGAGTGAGCAAAGCAGTATACAAAGGTGAGCAGGAGAAGGGAGGAGAACAAGAGAGGGAGAAGAGAAAGAAGTGGTAGTAGTAGGTAGGTAGTGGAAGTAGATGTAGCGGTAGTAGAAAGAAGACAGAGAATAGTTTAGTGGCAAAAGAGAGATAAAATAGGGATTGAAGGAGGCAAAAGTGAAGGTAGTAGCAATAGTAGAGGAATGGGGGGGGGAGAAGACTAAGAAGTAGAAGTGCGATCAGTGTAAAGACAAGAATAAAGGAGCACTGCAGGAGAGCTAAGAGCACTGCAGGAGAGATCTAACAGCACTGCAGGAGAGCTACGAGCACTGCAGGAGAGCTACGAGCACTGCAGGAGAGCTAAGAGCACTGCAGGAGAGCTAAGAGCACTGCAGGAGAGATAAGAGCACTGTAGGAAAGCTAAGAGCACTGCAGGAGAGCTAAGAGCACTGCAGGAGAGCTAAGAGCACTGCAGGAGAGCTAAGAGCACTGCAGGATAGCTAAGAGCACTGCAGGAGAGCTAAAAGCATTGCAGGAGATCTAAGAGCACTGCAGGAGAGCTAAGAGCACTGCAAGAGAGCTAAGAGCACTGCAAGAGAGCTAAGAGCACTGCAGGAGAGCTAAGAGCACTGCAAGAGAGCTAAGAGCACTGCAGGAGAGCTAAGAGCACTGCAGGAGAGCTAAGAGCACTGCAGGAGAGCTAAGAGCACTGCAGGAGAGCTAAGAACCCTCAAGGGGTGAGACCAGAACACAAAAGGTTTTTGCCTCCCTTCACTACCCATTTTTTCTCTCTTTAGTCACTACTCTCCCTACTTTATAAAATCACTATATCTTCTACTACTCCTCCCACTACCTACCTACCACTACCACTTCTTGCTCTTGTTTCCTTTCCTTTTTCCTTTTGCCTATATATCTATTCTGGCTTCCTCACTTTTTCTCGGACTTTTTCCAGACGTTAGGTGTTCAACACACCTCCAGAGAACCTCCTGTGTCGTTATGGGTTTCTGGAGGCGGCCTGATGCCAGGAATGTCCTTGCCTCGCCATTGGGCTGTATACAGTACTCACTTGACACGAAGAGAGCTCACCCCGCCATGGGGTGTAAACGGTACACCACTTGACATGAATACTCACCGTATCCCTGCCATAGGGCAGCAAATGGTACTTGTACCAACTTCTACACTTCTTAGGAAGGCACTGCCGGGTCAGCACATGGAGAAGACCCGGGCCAGGACCCGACCTGGCAAACTTACATGAACATGAACTCTTCTGTTAGTGTAACTTTGCAAGTGGTCCAAGTCGTCGTAAGTTCCTCTGTCCTACGTGCGAGTTATTTGTGTATTGTTCCCGTCACTGTATTATGCAATTGTGTTCATGCTACATTTGTTCAATAATGATTACTAAATTCTTAGAACAAATGGCATGATCGCGTCCCCTATGACCAAAGTTCATGACCCCATCCCCAGCAACCTGGAATGACTCAGATTACATTCAAAACCCTCAGTGACGTAGCTTAAAAACCTTCAAAAAAAAAAGATGTCTACTAATTCGACAACAGCGGAGAGTGAAATTAAAGTACATTGGTTTAGATTTGACCATTTTATGTATAAAATTGTGAAGAAATATGATTCTCGTTCAATTATCACTATCAAAATATATGCGTACGCTACTTCTCAATGGCTTCTCCTTCTAATGGCTCTGACTTATCACAACCGGAATAGTTCTCACAGTTTAGTATGCGTGTGTCGACAAAATTGTCGAATTTGGAAATGTTGGAAATTTTATCAAATTCGACTGTCTTGAAAAATACGAAATTTTTGTATTAATAACACTGATTATTTTTGCATATATTAAAAACTCGTTTTTTATTCCATGTTTAAATTCCTTGATCTTGATGAGTCCTTCAGTACCACACGCAGTGTTGCCCCAGCAGTTCCTCTGGTGGCTCTAAAGTTTCTCAAAGTAAGGTTTTTCTTTAATGACTTCAGAATTCAAACCCCTGTTAGCTGTTTCTAAAAAAAATATATATATAAAAAAAAGATTGTCAGGTCCTCATTTGACTGCCTTGAAACCTTCAACGTGATAATGTAACTTCTGGGCTGCTTCATACTTAGTGTTAGTCTTATGGAATATTGATCTAGGTGAGATAACTACAAAATGCCTCTTCAGTTTGGATTTAAACTTTTAATGCTGACCTTTCTTGGTGGAATTTTTAAATTTTTGATCGGCTGAGTATAGTCTAATGTGTCAATTTGTATTAAACTGAGATATTAGTTTCCACAATATAACTTATAAATGCGTCTTCTTCTC
This sequence comes from Cherax destructor, assembly GCA_009830355.1. Lineage (NCBI taxonomy): Eukaryota > Metazoa > Arthropoda > Malacostraca > Decapoda > Parastacidae > Cherax > Cherax destructor. Next base: position 26,300 of record WNWK01007015.1, read on the forward strand.
TTAAAAACTTTTACTGTTTCTCATGTGCTAAGGTAAAGGGAGATAATGCTATGCAACGTTGCAGCGACCAGCCACGGAAATATTTCTAATTTAGCAGCACTATACAACATGACTCACTATGACTGCATCTAACATAACCTGCCTCTACTGTGTACCTTGCACAGTGGTGCAGTATACACCATAGAGCCTCGGTATCATAGTGATACATTACTCGCTGGACACTCCAATTACTGAACACCGCACCATCATAACATACGATGGTCTAATGCGACCACCCGAATCATGTTCATAACGTGGGTTTTATAATGCGACCACCCGAATCATGTTCATAACGTGGGTTTTATAATGCGACCACCCGAATCATGTTCATAACGTGGGTTTTATAATGCGACCACCCGAATCATGTTCATAACGTGGGTTTTATCGCAATCATAGTTTAGTGTGTATTGTTTTGAAAATGAAGAATCTGAAGGGCAATCCACGTTGTTGCTGGAATTACTTTGTTTTAGTGATGCCAGAAAAAAATAGAAAATAATTGTTGATAAGAGGAACAATGATTAGCGTCCTGATATTTAGGCCTAAGAAGGTATGGATTGACGCATGTTGGAAGGCTGATATTTAGGCCTAAGGTGGTATGATTAAGGCATGTTAGAAGAAAACTGAAGCTAAGGAGGTGTTGATTCACCGGGAATTCTCCCGGCCCGGGTCTTTACCAGATGGCGACCCGGCTCCGGCTCCCTGGCGTGGGAGTGTCAGAGACCTATGTCTCCCCTGGGAGGGAATACCCCACACCGGCGGGACCAACTGGCCCCAGGCCTAGCCACATTCCCCACCAGCACGAGGCATGGAGGTAGATAGATGCTAGGCCTCTCTGGTCTGCCACCTTCCCTAACGGGAAGGGCAGGCTTACGAGCCGCAGATGGTAGCAAGCTCAAGCCTTGGCACCTACCCTGCCCTAGAAGGGCTGGGCATGGTGATCGACCTTCACTGAAGCTAAGTAAACAAGAAACAAAAATCAATATGAACTGTTTCATTAAATAAATTAAATAGCATTGAAAAAAATATTTTGAGCGATGAATGCAAATTGTTTTGGGTGAAATGAAAAATATTTTACTATATGCCTTGTTACGAAGTCATCCCATCAATTAAAAAACACATCCATCAAAAACTAATGATTAGGAAACATTAACCCGTTAATTATAAGGTAGGTATTTTTAATTTGACTTACAATGACAGATTATTTCCGTCGTATCTCTTTATTACGATCTAGTAAATCATATATTATTTTATTTGTTATTTAAGCAATATTCAAGCATAATTTACAGAACTATTTTATTTATTTTCAGAAACATTTGGATTTTGTTAATTCAAAATATTTATTATTTTCAACGGTGTAAAAATTTAAATATATGTTTAGGCATGACTTACATTTAGCGATCACATTGTTCTGAGGGGAACTCCTCCACAAGGAGATCTGAGTTTATATTTCAATATAAATCCAAGAAAATAAACACTCACTAGTATTTTGATTATTATTATTATTATAATCAAAAGAAGCGCTAAACCATAGGGGTCATGCAGCGAGTATTTTCATTGAATACGTTCTTATGAAACTGGATAAATTTTTTTCCATAGTTCCCATTCGCAGTTTGGCTGTTCATCCCTTCTGATTTTTTTTTTTATTAAATCATAAGATTTCTGTATTTGAAATTCTCAGTTTTCAATCTTTAACCTTTTCCTTCATTGTGAAAAAAAGTGTAATCTATGTCCTTCACTTCTATTTTGCTGCCTTACTGATGTCCTGTACTGGCCGCTGCATCCCGATACTGTCTGCTGTGGTCCGGCACTGTCTGCTGCTGTTTGGTACCGTCTCCTATGGTCTGGTTCTGTCTGCTGTTCTGAGGTACTTTGTACTGCTGTCTTCTGTGCAACGGTACTGTCTGATAGTGTCTGCTGTTGTCTGCTGTTGTCTTCTGTGGTCTCCACTGCTTATGGTGCGGGATTATGCATCCAGACTCTGCAGTCTTGTCTGCTCCCTCCCGAGATCAACATTACCTCGGAAGAAAGTCTAAAAATATAGATAGGATTAACATTTTAGACAAAACAAGTAAGGAAATCTAATATTCGTTGAATGTATATATTAGGTAGAGATTATAATGTTTACACTAGGTAGAGATGAGGGTGTTTATGCTTAGGTATAGAAGAGAATGTTTATGCTAGGTGGAGAAGATAATGTTTATACTAGGTGGAGAAGATAATGTTTATACTAGGTGGAGAAGATAATGGTTATACTAGGTGGAGAAGAGAATGTTTATACTAGGTGGAGAAGATAATGGTTATACTAGGTGGAGAAGATAATGGTTATACTAGGTGGAGAAGATAATGGTTATACTAGGTGGAGAAGATAATGGTTATACTAGGTGGAGAAGAGAATGTTTATACTAGGTGGAGAAGAGAAGGTTTATACTAGGTGAAGAGAATGTTTATACTAGGTGAAGAGAATGTTTATAGTAGGTGGAGAAAAGAATTTTTATACTAGGTGGAGAAGATAATGGTTATACTAGGTGGAGAAGAGAATGGTTATACTAGGTGGAGAAGAGAATGTTTATACTAGGTGGAGAAGAGAAGGTTTATACTAGGTGAAGAGAATGTTTATACTAGGTGAAGAGAATGTTTATAGTAGGTGGAGAAAGAATTTTTATACCAGGTGGAGAAGAGAATGTTTATACTAGGTGCAGAAGAAAATGTTTATACTAGGTGGAGAAGAGAATGGTTATACTAGGTGGAGAAGATAATGGTTATACTAGGTGGAGAAGATAATGTTTATACTAGGTGGAGAAGAGAATGTTTATACTAGGTGCAGAAGAGAATGTTTATACTAGGTGGAGAAGAGAATGTTTATACTAGGTGGAGAAGAGAATGGTTATACTAGGTGGAGAAGATAATGGTTATACTAGGTGGAGAAGATAATGGTTATACTAGGTGCAGAAGAGAATGTTTATACTAGGTGGAGAAGAGAATGTTTATACTAGGTGGAGAAGAGAATGGTTATACTAGGTGGAGAAGATAGTGGTTATACTAGGTGGAGAAGATAATGTTTATACTAGGTGGAGAAGAGAATGTTTATACTAGGTGAAGAAGAGAAAGTGGTTCCTTCGTATGCTAACTTGCAATCCTCCTAAAGAAAGTTTCAATCTGTCTTAAGATTTCTCTTCTCTATGTTTAAAAAATGTTGAAGAGTTACCTATAATGTAATGCTCTCTAGCAATTATAGCTTAAATTGCTAGAATTTATGTTATGTGTTGTTGGGTTGACCAGGTGGTCATATTTGCCTCCACCACGTGGTGCTCACTTCACTCAGCCTCGTCACACCACGTGGTGCTAACTTCACTCAGTCTCGTCACACCACGTGCTGGTCACTTCACTCAGCCTCGTCACACCACGTGCTGCTCACTTCACTCAGTCTCGTCACACCACGTGCTGGTCACTTCACTCAGTCTCGTCACACCACGTGGTGCTCACTTCACTCAGTCTCGTCACACCATGTGGTGCTCACTTCACTCAGCCTCGTCACACCACGTGCTGCTCACTTCACTCAGCCTCGTCACACTACGTGGTGCTCACTTCACTCAGCCTCGTCACACCACGTGGTGCTCACATCACTCAGCCTCGTCACACCACGTGCTGGTCACTTCACTCAGCCTCGTCACACCACGTGGTGCTCACTTTACTCAGCCTCGTCACACCACGTGGTGCTCACATCACTCAGCCTCGTCACACCACGTGCTGCTCACTTCACTCAGTCTCGTCACACCACGTGTTGGTCACTTCACTCTGTCTCGTCACACCACGTGGTGCTCACTTCACTCAGTCTCGTCACACCACGTGGTGCTCACTTCACTCAGCCTCGTCACACCACGTGCTGCTCACTTCACTCAGCCTCGTCACACCACGTGGTGCTCACTTCACTCAGCCTCGTCACACCACGTGGTGCTCACATCACTCAGCCTCGTCACACCACGTGCTGGTCACTTCACTCAGCCTCGTCACACCATGTGGTGCTCACTTTACTCAGCCTCGTCACACCACGTGGTGCTCACATCACTCAGTCTCGTCACACCACGTGCTGCTCACTTCACTCAGTCTCGTCACACCACGTGCTGGTCACTTCACTCAGTCTCGTCACACCACGTGGTGCTCACTTCACTCAGTCTCGTCACACCACGTGGTGCTCACTTCACTCAGCCTCGTCACACTATGTGGTGCTCACTTACTCAGCATCGTCACACCACGTGCTGCTCACTTCACTCAGCCTGTCACACCACGTGGTGCTACTTCACTCAGCCTCGTCACACCACGTGCTGCTCACATCACTCAGTCTCGTCACACCACGTGCTGGTCACTTCACTCAGTCTCGTCACACCACGTGCTGGTCACTTCACTCTGTCTCGTCACACCACGTGGTGCTCACTTCACTCAGTCTCGTCACACCACGTGGTGCTCACTTCACTCAGCCTCGTCACACCACGTGCTGCTCACTTCACTCAGCCTCGTCACACCACGTGGTGCTCACTTCACTCAGCCTCGTCACACCACGTGGTGCTCACATCACTCAGCCTCGTCACACCACGTGCTGGTCACTTCACTCAGCCTCGTCACACCATGTGGTGCTCACTTTACTCAGCCTCGTCACACCACGTGGTGCTCACATCACTCAGCCTCGTCACACCACGTGCTGCTCACTTCACTCAGTCTCGTCACACCACGTGCTGGTCACTTCACTCAGTCTCGTCACACCACGTGGTGCTCACTTCACTCAGTCTCGTCACACCACGTGGTGCTCACTTCACTCAGCCTCGTCACACTATGTGGTGCTCACATTACTCAGCCTCGTCACACCACGTGCTGCTCACTTCACTCAGCCTCGTCACACCACGTGGTGCTCACTTCACTCAGCCTCGTCACACCACGTGCTGCTCACATCACTCAGTCTCGTCACACCACGTGCTGGTCACTTCACTCAGTCTCGTCACACCACGTGGTGCTCACTTCACTCAGTCTCGTCACACCACGTGCTGCTCACATCACTCAGCCTCGTCACACCACCACGTAATTCACTGAAAGACTTATCAGCCACCATTGACAGAATTTCAATTCCCAAAGAAAAGTTGTTATTTCCAGATCTCATTATTTCTGAAAAAAAACGACTTTCGTACATTATTCTTAGTAATGAATCTTTATTAAATGGTTGTAGACTAATATTATTTTGAACTCAATGACATATTCCAAGGAGGCGATGTCTCCCACCCGTTTGAATGCAATTAATATATTCTTTTGAAGACCAGTGTGCCTCATCTTGCTGAGATAGTTGTTTGTTATCATATAGAGATTGATGTCTCATGTCTCGTAGAGTTTGCTGACCCTTGCATGGTTGGTTCATGCTGTCACTTGCATGGTTGGTTCATGCTGTCACTTGCATGGTTGGTTCATGCTGTCCCTTGCATGGTTGGTTCATGCTGTCCCTTGCATGGTTGGTTCATGCTGACCCTTGCATGGTTGGTTCATGCTGTCCCTTGCATGGTTGGTTCATGCTGTCCCTTGCATGGTTGGTTCATGCTGTCCCTTGCATGGTTGGTTCATGCTGTCCCTTGCATTGTTGGTTCATGCTGTCCCTTGCATGGTTGGTTCATGCTGTCACTTGCATGGTTGGTTCATGCTGTACCTTGCATGGTTGGTTCATGCTGTCCCTTGCATGGTTGGTTCATGCTGTTCCCTGCATTGTTGGTTCATGCTGTCCCTTGCATGGTTGGTTCATGCTGTCACTTGCATGGTTGGTTCATGCTGATCCTTGCATGGTTGGTTCATGCTGTCACTTGCATGGTTGGTTCATGCTGTCACTTGCATGGTTGGTTCATGCTGTCCCTTGCATGGTTGGTTCATGCTGTCCCTTGAATGGTTGGTTCATGCTGACCCTTGAATGGTTGGTTCATGCTGACCCTTGCATGGTTGGTTCATGCTGATCCTTGCATGGTTGGTTCATGCTGTCACTTGCATGGTTGGTTCATGCTGTCCCTTGCATGGTTGGTTCATGCTGTCACTTGAATGGTTGGTTCATGCTGTCCCTTGCATGGTTGGTTCATGCTGACCCTTGCATGGTTGGTTTATGCTGACCCTTGCATGGTTGGTTCATGCTGTCCCTTGCATGGTTGGTTCATGCTGTCCCTTGCATGGTTGGTTCATACTGTCCCTTGCATGATTGGTTCATGCTGACCCTTGCATGGTTGGTTCATGCTGACCCTTGCATGGTTGGCTCATGCTGTCATAAGAACATAAGAACATAAGAAAGGAGGAACACTGCAGCAGGCCTGTTGGCCCATATTAGGCAGGTCCTTCACAATCCGTCCCACTAACAGAATATTTGCTCAACCCAATTTTCAATGCTACCCAAGAAATAAACTTTGACAATTCTACCCACTCATGCGCGAGTCCACTCAAATCCAACCCTCTCACTCATGAATTTATCCAACCTAAATTTGAAACTACCCAAGGTCCTAGCTTCAATAACCCTACTAGGCAGACTGTTCCACTCATCAACTACCCTATTTCCAAACCAATACTTTCCTATATCCTTTCTAAATCTAAACTTATCTAACTTGAATCCATTATTGCGGGTTCTCTCTTGGAGAGATATCTTCAAGACCTTATTTATATCCTCTTTGTTAATACTCATTTTCCACTTGTATACCTCGATCATGTCTCCCCTCATTCTACGTCTTACAAGTGAATGTAATTTAGGGGCTTCAATCTTTCTTCGTAAGGAAGATTTCTAATGCTATGTATTAATTTAGTCATTTTACGCTGAATGTTTTCTAACGAATTTATGTCCATTCTGTAATATGGAGACCAAAACTGAGCTGCGTAATCTAGGTGAGGCCTTACTAATGATGTATAAAGCTGTAAAATAACCTCTGGACTTCTGTTGCTAACACTTCTTGATATAAATCCCAGTAATCTATTTGCCTTATTACGTACGCTTAGGCATTGTTGTCTTGGTTTAAGGTTGCTGCTTACCATCACCCCCAAGTCCTTCTCGCAATCTGTATGGCTAAGTTCTACGTTATTTAACTTATAAGTGCTTGGGTTATGGACACTCTTGAGCTTCAGAACCTTGCATTTATCCACATTGAATTGCATCTGCCACTTTTCTGACCACGAATTAAGTTTGTCTAAATCTTCTTGAAGTTCTATGACATCTATGTTTGAATCAATTATCCTACCTATCTTCGTGTCGTCGGCGAATTTGCTCATATCACTAGTAATTCCCTCGTCAAGGTCATTGATATATATTATAAATAACAATGGGCCTAAGACTGATCCCTGTGGAACACCACTTGTTACAAGTCCCCATTCGGATTTAACCCCATTTATGCACTCTCTGCTTCCTATTGGTGAGCCATGACTCGATCCATGACAGCACTTTTCCCCCAATGCCATGAGCTGCCACTTTCTTTAACAGTCTCTGGTGCGGTACTCTATCAAAAGCCTTACTAAAGTCTAAATAAACAATATCGAATTCTTTATCGTGATCAACAGCCTCAAAAGCTTTAGTGAAGAAAGTTAATAAATTAGATAGGCAGGAACGGCCCCTCGTGAATCCATGCTGAGTATCATTAATCAACTTATGGTTATCTAGATGGCTTCTAATATTATCAGCTATAATTGACTCTAGTAATTTGCCTACAATTGAGGTCAGGCTTATTGGGCGGTAATTTGACGGTAGTGACTTGTCCCCTGCTTTAAAAATAGGAATTACATTAGCCATCTTCCACATATCAGACACTACACCTGTTTGAAGAGATAAATTAAAAATTTTAGATATTGGTTCACAGAGTTCCATTTTGCATTCCTTAAGAACCCTTGCAAAAAGCTCATCAGGACCCGGCGATTTATTTTGTTTCAGTCGGTCTAGTTGTTTCCTAACAATTTCGCTAGTGACTGTGATATTACATAATTTATCTTCTTCTGGGCCTCTGTAAAAATTAATTACTGGGATATTATTAATGTTTTCCTGTGTGAAAACCGAGAGAAAATAATTATTAAAAATAGAGCACATATCATTCTCCTTGTCAGTAAGATGCCCAGAGTTATTTTTAAGGGGACCTATCTTTTCCCTAACTTTTGTTCTATAAACCTGGAAAAAACTTTTTGGGTTAGTTTTTGAATCCCTAGCAACTTTAATTTCCTAGTCCTGTTTAGCTTTTCTTATTCTCTTTTTAACGTCCCTCTTAATGTCAGTATACTGATTTATAAGATGACCCTCACCTCTTTTTATGCGCCTATAAATTCCTTTCTTCTGCCCTAAAAGATACTTAAGCCAATTATTCATCCATTTTGGGTCATTTCTACTAGATCTAATTTCTTTATACGGGATAAATGTTCTTTGGGCAGCCTGTATAATGTTAAGAAAACTGTCATATTGATACCTCTCTTCGTCACCCCAGTCCACAGTTGATAAGTGTTCTCTAAGTCCATTATAATCTGCTAAGCGAAAATCTGGGACCGTTACTGAATTATCCCTACTATCATACATCCATTCAATGCTAAAGGTAATTGACTTGTGGTCGCTTGAGATGAGTTCCTCTGTAATTTCTAAATTATTAACAAGGGTTTCCTTGCTTGCCAGAACCAAGTCAAGTAGGTTATTTCCCCTTGTAGGTTCTGTTACAAACTGCTTCAAAAACAATCCTGAACTACTTCTAAAAGTCGTTAGATTCTAAATTCCCTGTCAAGAAATTCCAATCAATCTGACTAAAGTTAAAGTCCCTAAATTACTACGTTATCGTGCCTTGTGGCCTTAACAATTTCCTCCCAAAGTAGTCTCCCTTGTTCCCTATCTAAGTTTGGAGGACGGTAAATCACGCCTAAAATCAATTTTCACACCCTCTGAAAATTCTATCCAGACAGACTCTGTATGTGTTAATTCAGACTTTATACCCGTTTTTATACAACAATTTAAATGATCACGGACATAGAGTGCCACCCCACCCCCCTTCCCGATACTTCTGTCTACTTGGAACAATTTAAAACCCTGAATGTGACATTCGGCAGGCAAGTCCGATTTTTCATATTAAACCATGTCTCAGTTATTGCAAAAACATCAATATTACCCGTACTTGCAACTAATCTCAACTCGTCCATCTTATTCCTAGCACTACGACTATTGGTGTAATAAATATTTAAATACCCTCCTTTCTCTTTACTTTTACTGCTCATTTCTGTTTTTCCACTATACCTATTACTGTCCTTGTCATCTAGTGTCACTAGCTTTCCACTGTCCACCTTTTTCTGCCTATTACTAGTTCTCCTAGAACTTATAATATTACTACACTAGGACTTCACTGTTTTCCCCCCAAAACCCATACCACTAACTATTTCTAGTTTAAAGCACTAACAGCTCCCTCCACTGCAGTTGCCAGTGCCCCCACCCCAGACCTGGATAAGTGAACCCCATCCCTGGAATACATGTCATTTCTGCCATAGAAGAGGTCCCAGTTGTCAATGAATGTTACTGAATTTTCCTTACAGTATTTGTCCAGCCAGCAATTGACACCAATTGCCCTGGACAACCATTCATTTCCAACTCCTCTCCTTGGCAAAATACCACATATGACAGGGTTCCCACCCTTCTTCCTAATTATGTCTATTGCTGACCTAAACCTGCTAGTCAGGTCCTCACTCCTACGTCTGCCAACATCGTTGCCTCCAGCACTGAGACAGATAATAGGATTGCTCCCATTACCTCTCATGATGTCGTCCAGACGGCTAACAATATCCTCCATCCCAGCCCCAGGAAAGCAAACCCTCTGTCTCCTACTCCTATCATTCAAATAGAAAGCCCTATCCATGTATCTAACCTGGCTGTCCCCAACAATCTAACCTGGCTGTCCCCAACATCTAACCTGGCTGTCCCCAACATGGTTGGTTCATGGTTGGTTCATGCTGTTCCTTGCATGGTTGGTTCATGCTGTCCCTTGCATGGTTGGTTCATGCTGTCCCTTGAATGGTTGGTTAATGCTGTCACTTGCATGGTTGGTTCATGCTGTCCCTTGCATGGTTGGTTCATGCTGTCCCTTGCATGGTTGGTTCATGCTGTCCCTTGCATGGTTGGTTCATGCTGTCCCTTGAATGGTTGGTTCATGCTGTCACTTGCATGGTTGGTTCATGCTGTCACTTGCATGGTTGGTTCATGCTGACCATTGCATGGTTGGTTCATGCTGTCCCTTGCATGGTTGGTTCATGCTGTCCCTTGCATGGTTGGTTCATGCTGACCCTTGCATGGTTGGTTCATGCTGTCCCTTGCATGGTTGGTTCATGCTGACCCTCTCGTGGTTGGTTCATGCTGACCCTTGCATGGTTGGTTCATGCTGACCCTTGCATGGTTGGTTCATGCTGACCCTTGCATGGTTGGTTCATGCTGACCCTTGCATGGTTGGTTCATGCTGACCCTTGCATGGTTGGTTCATGCTGACCCTTGCATGGTTGGTTCATGCTGACCCTTGCATGGTTGGTTCATGCTGATCCTTGCATGGTTGGTTCATGCTGTCCCTTGCATGGTTGGTTCACTTGTTCACATCTTATACAGACAGTTGGAAGTTACTTTGACCAGACAATTCTCCTTTATCTTCTAGAAACAGCTGACCCGTATTTCTGTAAGACAGTAAACTCTCCTTTTAAATATGCAAATGTCTCTCGTCTGGGACAGACAACTAACTTAATATCTTTATTTCTTCTATTACATGTACAAGGTATATAGGCGTAGCTGACATCAATGACACTACTATATAAAAAGCCCCTTGTTATGTTGAGCATTTCCCGCAAATTAGGTCAATTTTGTCCCAGGATGCGACCCACACCAGGTACCCATTTTACTGATGGGTGAACAGCAGGTGTCTATAATACAGAAACACGTACAGGGGGATCGATTCCCTGCCCACAGTGTGTGAGCTGAGTGCACTAGCGATCCAGCTGCGTGTACAAGAGACCATTGTCTCTTATTTTGAAGACACCGTTGTTCTCGTTATTTTTTAATTGACCCTATTCTTAGAGAGACAGCTGGTCCTCGTTTTAGGGAAACAGCTGGTCCCCGTCTTAGATACGGATGGTCCTAGTCTTGTGAACAATTGTCTTCGTCTTGCGGTGACATTCCTTCTTTGTACAGCTGCTCAATTCCTCTGTTCTCATATGAAATTATCTTCTTATATTTATAAATTTGGTTAGGAAGAGTGATTCTGCATATGGCATCCCTGTCCATGCTTTAAGGGGCACGTAAGTTCCCCAGTCTTCTAATAACATGTTTATTTTTCTACTATAACCTATTTTGTCCATAATTTCTATCGCATTTGCTTTGTCTGTTTCGTAAGGCGAAGTCTAGGATCTTACTTTAATTCATGGTATAACTTAACAAATCTTTGATGACAATTGTCATCAACTCAATTGTCAACAACTCTACAACAACAATTGTCATCAAAGATTTGTTAAGTTATACCATGAAAGCATCCTCAGACATCATAGCACTCGTGGACACAAAGGTCACAGGAATGATAACAGATGTGATCTTTCCAACCAGATATCAGATTCCGAGGAAAGATAGAGGGAACTGAAGGGAAGAAATTGCACTGCTTATCAAAAACCAATGGTGTTTTGAGGAGTTGGAAGAAATGGACAGAAGGAAAACAATGGACTACATAATAAGAACTCTTAAGACTGGAGATCCCAAGATGGTAATTGCAGTGATATACAACCAACAATAGTAGACACACTAGTTGACTTGGCCAGAAGTGCCTATATCGGAAGGCCAAAGTTACTAGTTGGGAGTGACTTCAATCACGAGGAAATTGGGAAACCTGCAGTCACATGGGGGACCAAAAACGTGGAGGGCTAAGACAATGGAGGCAGTACTGGAAAACCTCATGCACCAACAATTTAGGGATAGTCGAGGGTGAACAATTTAGTAGTTCAGACATTGAGACTATCACATGATAGGTCCCTAGAAGTTAGTGGTCATGTAGTTCTGAGCTTCGAATTAATTGTAAAGCTAACAACGGAGAGTGAAGCTGCACAAGGACGGGTAAAGCCAAACTACACAAGAAGGGACTACACAGGCATGAGACAATTACTGCATGAAGTACAGTGTGGAAGAGAACTGGAGGGGAAGACAATAAATGAAATAATGGAATAAGTGACTACAAAGTTCAGGGAAACATAAACAATGGGAAGACGAGAACGACCCCTTGGCTCACCTGACGGTGTAGAGAAGACAAAGCTAAGTGCACTAGAGATTGGAAAAAGTACAGAAGAATAAAAACCCCAGGAGATTAAAGAGACGAGCCGAAGAGCCAAAAACGAATATGCAAGGTTAAGGAGGGAGGCCCAGGGGCCATACAAAATTACATAGGATCGGAAGCCAAATCTGACCCAAAGCTCTCGTACAGCCACATCAGAAGGAAAATAATATTCAAGGACCAGGTAATCAGGCTGAGGAAGAAAGGAGGGGAAATCACAAGAAACGACCAAGAAGTACATGAATTGAACTCTAGATTAAGGGAGGTATTTTCAATGGAGACAGAAAGAAGTCCATCAAACAAGGATGGTAGGGTACACCAACAAGTGCTGGACACACTACACAACCGAGGAGGTAAAGAGACTGCTGAGCGAACCAAATACCTCAAAAATGGTGGGCCCAGACATCTCTCCATTGCTCCTGAGAGAGGGAGCAGAGACACTGAACCATTAACAATCGTGAGAGCGATGCAGTGAAAGCAGAATGCATACTTAGCTTTAAGAAGAGGTACCATACAGTTTTTGTGCCAAGGAGAGAGTGGATTTAATAGCTATCAGCGAAGAGGCGGGGCCAGGAACTGTGAATCGACTCCTGCAAATATAGGGGTTAATTTATACAAATCTAGCGACTCAACGTTCATTAGTCGAATAACTTAAGGGAGATAAGATCACAATATTCAACATATAATGTTTGTCACAAAGAACATATTCAGAATTATAGACATGATACCACGGGCGGGGATAGAACACACGGGTTCTATACCCTCCCGTGGTATGGTATGTTTGCAATCGTATCATTACGATTTCGTGAGATATAAACTTGATAACAGAGAATAACTAACAAGACTTCTGCGATCTAGATGACACATGTGAAAGCTTCCTCTCCAAATGAGTCAAAGTGGTATTAAATATATAATGAGGCAGGGATCCAGAAAGTGTGTTTCAAGTGGAAGACTTTCAAACCGAATGAAATTTTGAATTTTAGGGCCACGGAACTGAGGGTAAACTAGACTGATTTTCACAGATAGTTGTTTTTAGGTACACTTGCAAATATGGAAACGCTTTGAAACACACAAATATACGATGATAATTTAAACAGACATAGTTACAATATTCTGATATTTATTACATATTTTTTTCTATATCGTAAGGTTTATTATCACTGTTGTATATTTTTCTTTTGTCAAAGCTGTGTATTTCTATATCTGGTGTTTGTTTCAGGTTACAGCTTGAGAAGTTACTGTTGGGCGGGCACTGTTCTCCTGCTGTTAAGTCTACACATACTGCTGCGTCACCTGCTGCTGCTCTAGTTCACCACCGTGTACACACGATCGTCATCTGCAAGTTGTGACGTTATTACCAATCTATTCCCCCCATCAGGACAATCATTATCCTGAAGGGGTTTTAAGGCATTCCGAAATCAACCTTCAGACTCACACCTTTCTTTCTGACGTAGTGTTCGTTATCAAGGATAACTTGTTTGTCACAGTGTTACAATAAATAAAACAGTGGAGTTATGTGTAGTGACGTAAGGATAAAAATACTTCATATAGTAATTTCCCAGCTGAACAACAACTCAAATTCGTCACTGGTATTTATAACAGATAATCACATCAACAAGATACTTCATGTTACTTGTGACCTCAGCCAACTGATTAACAGCCAAGATTTTCTGGTGAAGCAATTTGTGGTAACACTGTCAGAGTTATAGACCAGTTACCTCCATAACTTGTTTACTAGTTTACTTACATAACTGTCAGGCGGTGTTATCAACCATTCCAAAAAATAATTATTTGTCGAATGGAAGTGACATAATTTATTGCCAAGTCACCATTATAATGACATTTTATGCACAATTTCTGGAACAATGCAAATTAATAATAAGAAATTAAAAGGCATATCTAACGCATTTTATGTTAACGCTGACTTACTTTAATAAAATGGACACAAAATACAGCTGCGTTATATCATATGTCTTTCTCGCTACAATAATTTCTAATCGTCCTTTATGACCTAATTTCAGATTCATTTATACCTTCTTAATTTATATTTATATTTGTTTGAAGCTTGATTGAAGAAATTAAACTTTCTCAAGAAAGTTACCTATAAGGTTCCCGAATGTTATATAAGTCAGACGAAATGTTCCTGGACAGTATTACATAAGAAAGGAAAAATTAATGAAGCAGTTTACCCTGAAATGTGGAGGAGAATGAGACTAAAATGTGGAGGAGAATGAGACTAAAATGTGGAGGAGAATGAGACTAAAATGTGGAGGAGAATGAGACTAAAATGTGGAGGAGAATGAGACTAAAATGTGGAGAATGAGACTAAAATGTGGAGGAGAATGAGACTAAAATGTGGAGGAGAATGAGACTAAATCATTTTTGACGCAGACATTAAAACTGTAATTTGTGATGACACTTGAAGTAGTACTCATCTAAGAATGTAATGTGGAATGACACTTGACGTACGACTCATTTAAGAAAGTAATGTGGAATGACACTTGACGTACGACTCATCTAAGAATGTAATGTGGAATGACACTTGACGTACGACTCATTTAAGAAAGTAATGTGGAATGACACTTGACGTACGACTCATCTAAAATGTAATGTGGAATGACACTTGACGTACGACTCATTTAAGAAAGTAATGTGGAATGACACTTGACGTACGACTCATCTAAGAATGTAATGTGGAATGACACTTGACGTACGACTCATTTAAGAAAGTAATGTGGAATGACACTTGACGTACGACTCATCTAAGAATGTAATGTGGAATGACACTTGACGTACGACTCATTTAAGAATGTAATGTGGAATGACACTTGACGTACGACTCATTTAAGAAAGTAATGTGGAATGACACTTGACGTACGACTCATTTAAGAATGTAATGTGGAATGACACTTGACGTACGACTCATTTAAGAATGTAATGTGGAATGACACTTGACGTACGACTCATTTAAGAAAGTAATGTGGAATGACACTTGACGTACGACTCATTTAAGAAAGTAATGTGGAATGACACTTGACGTACGACTCATTTAAAAAAGTAATGTGGAATGACACTTGACGTACGACTCATTTAAGAATGTAATGTGGAATGACACTTGACGTACGATTCATTTAAGAAAGTAATGTGGAATGACACTTGACGTACGACTCATTTAAAAAAGTAATGTGGAATGACACTTGACGTACGACTCATTTAAGAAAGTAATGTGGAATGACACTTGACGTACGACTCATTTAAGAAAGTAATGTGGAATGACACTTGAGTACGTCTCATTTAAGAAAGTAATGTGGAATGACACTTGACGTAGACTCATTTAAAAAAGTAATGTGGAATGACACTTGACGTACGACTCATTTAAAAAAGTAATGTGGAATGACACTTGACGTACGACTCATTTAAAAAAGTAATGTGGCATGACACTTGACGTACGACTCATTTAAAAAAGTAACGTGGAATGACATTTCGCTAAAAACGTTTTTTTGTAAATATTTTTGGAATATATAAATTTGAAAAAAAAATGCAATTTTGCATTACTCTGTATGGAAAGATCTTTGATATTATTGATAAAAATAGGATGTACACCAACACTGTACGTACTTCAGTGTGTACACTGCGATCCCTGGTGGTGAGCAGGTACCGTGCTGGCTAAGTCGCCCCTCTTCAACATAACTAATAGTTATTTTTAAATGTAAATTTGCATTGTATGTGAACGTGTATACATATGCATGTATTAGTACACATATGTGCGCAAGTGTAAGTGTACATGTGTACGTGAGTACGTGTAGGTGGATATGTTTACATGTATAAGTGAAAAAGTATGTGTACATGAATATGCATACATGTGCACATGTACGTATGTTAACATGTATATGCCAATCTGCAAATAAATACGTTTTCATGGATTTTATTGTCATCCTTTTTTATTGCTTTTATTACTGTCCTTGATCGCTCTTATCTCCCGTTGTCCTTGATCGCTCTTATCTCCCGTTGTCCTTGATCGCTCGTATCTCCCGTTGTCCTTGATCGCTCTTATCTCGCGTTGTCCTTGATCTCTCTTATCTCCCGCTGTCCTTGACGCTTTATCTCCTATCTTACGTCTATCTCCCGCTGTCCTTGATCGCTCTTATCTCCCGTTGTCCTTGATCGCTCTTATCTCCCGCTGTCCTTGATCGCTCTTATCTCCCGTTGTCCTTGATCGCTCTTATCTCCCGTTGTTCTTGATCGCTCTTATCTCCCGTTGTCCTTGATCGCTCTTATCTCCCGTTGTCCTTGATCGCTCTTATCTCCCGTTGTCCTTGATCGCTCTTATCTCCGTGTCCTGACGCTCTATCTCCGTTGTCCTTGATCGCTCTTATCTCCCGTTGTCCTGATCGTCTTATCTCCGTGTCCTTGATCGCTCTTATCTCCCGTTGTCCTTGATCGCTCTTATCTCCCGTTGTCCTTGATCGCTCTTATCTCCCGTTACATGACAATTATTTGATTTATTCTTCTCCTAATTGGTCTCTCACTATCTGTTCTTTTTTATCTTCTTTCGCCTCCTTTTGTCTGTCTCTCTTTCTCTGTCAGTCTGTCTGTCTCTCTTTCTCTGTCAGTCTGTCTGTCTCTCTTTCTCTGTCAGTCTGTCTGTCTCTCTCTCTTTATCTCTCTCTGTCCTTAGTCTACTTTTATCCGTTTTCAATCGTAGATAAACGGTTGAGGGAGCCGACAGGAAGATGAATTAGACACTTGTATAACACTTGGGTTTCTTTATTGTGGAAAAATTAGGCTTCCTCAGTCCGATAGAGAAAAAAAAGGTTAAAAATCAGAAGGAGTTTGAGGTAATGAGTCCCTGAACGTGGAGTCCATGTGATTAGTCCGTCAATGTTGTTGTGAGTACATGTGCGGAGGAGGATCTTATGTACTGTACACAGGTGAGGTACACAGGTAGAAGTAGGTCGTGCGCGTAGGTCAGGCAAGCGAAGAATCTCTTGTATCAAGATCCCAAGATGCTTCTGTATCTGACAGGATCACTGTATCTGTCAGTTCTCTGAACCGTTTATCTACAGCAACCGTTTATCTACAGCAACCGTTTATCTACAGCAACCGTTTACCTACAGCAACAACTTGGGATCTTGATACGGGGGATTCTACGCTTGCCTAACCTATAACCATGATCACCTTCCACCTGTGACTTTGTCGAATGTGACACCGTCTACGACTGCTCTCCTGTCTACAGTATATACGCTGCTTCACCGCACATTTGCTGTACTCTTAACAAGATTGACAGACTGTTCACACTGACTCCAAGCTGAGGGACTGATTACCTCTTTTTCCTTCAGATCTTTAATAATTCTTATCTGTATTAGACTGAAGAAACCACTGGTTGGCGAAACGTTTCCACCATAAACATCCCCATCCCTTGCACAATTGTCTTCACCATTTCTAATCGTCAGTGTCTTTCTCCACCTAATTTTTTTATTCTCTTCCACTCATTCTCTATTTATCATAAGACAGTCTCTCCCTCTTCCTGTTTTATTATTCTTGTCTTAAAACAATACCCTATTATTCTGGCTGCGAGTGATAATTTATAGATTCCCTCAATATTTTGTATGTATATTAAATAGTACTAATATAAATGTAAAGAAAGAACATGAAGGTGTGTCCTGGCATCACATATTTATTATTGATGTAAGAGAATGTATTGATGTCAAAATCTAAGGCGAGTATTATTATTATTAAACATGTGAATATTTTTATTATTTTATTACTATTATTTTTAATAGTGTTTATTAATATTATTATTATTATTATGGTAGTAGGTTGGTAGACAGCAACCACCCAGGGAGGTACTACCGTCCTGCCAGGTGACTGTGAAACAGAAACCTGAAACTGTTTTACATGATGGTAGGATTGCTGGTGTATTTTTTCTGTCTCATAAACACGCTGGATAACAGGTATATCTAGCTACTTCTACTTACACTATAGGTCACACTACACTGGCATACACATGCATATATATACATACACACATCTAAGTTTTTCTTCTTTTTCTTAATAGCTCTTGTTCTTTTTATATTCTCTATTGTCCATGGGGAAGTGGAAAAGAATCTTTCCTCCGTAAGCCATGCGTGTCGTATGAGGCGACTAAGATGCCGGGAGCAATGGGCTAGTAACCCCTTCTCCTGTACAAATCTACTAAAAACGAGAAGAAGAAAAACTTTATAAAATTGGGTTGTCTGAATGTGCGTGGATGTAGTGCGGATGATAAGAAAGAGATGATTGCCGATGTTATGAATGAAAAGAAGTTGGATGTCCTGGCCCTAAGCGAAACAAAGCTGAAGGGGGTAGGCGAGTTTCAGTGGGGAGAAATAAATGG
The DNA here is from genome assembly GCA_009830355.1 of Cherax destructor. Lineage (NCBI taxonomy): Eukaryota > Metazoa > Arthropoda > Malacostraca > Decapoda > Parastacidae > Cherax > Cherax destructor. The sequence goes on from WNWK01007015.1 coordinate 45,017, forward strand.
GATTAAGTCAGGAGTATCTGAGAGAGTTAGAGCTAAGGAAGGGGTAGCAATAATGTTGAAGGATCAGTTATGGAAGGAAAAGAGGGAATATAAATGTGTAAATTCAAGGATTATGTGGATTAAAATAAGGGTCGGATGCGAAAAGTGGGTCATAATAAGCGTGTATGCACCTGGAGAAGAGAGGAGTGTAGAGGAGAGAGAGAGATTTTGGGAGATGTTAAGCGAATGTATAGGAACCTTTGAACCAAATGAGAGAGTAATTGTGGTAGGGGACCTAAATGCTAAAGTGGGAGAAACATGCAGAGAGGGTGTAGTAGGTAAGTTTGGGGTGCCAGGTGTAAATGATAATGGGAGCCCTTTGATTGAACTTTGTATAGAAAGGGGTTTAGTTATAGGTAATACATATTTTAAGAAAAAGAGGATAAATAAGTATACAAGATATGATGTAGGGCGTAATGACAGTAGTTTGTTGGACTATGTATTGGTAGATAAAAGACTGTTGAGTAGACTTCAGGATGTACATGTTTATAGAGGGGCTACAGATATATCAGATAACTTTTTAGTTATAGCTACAGTGGGAGTAAAAGGTAGATGGGATACAAGGAAAATAGAATCAGTAAGTAAAAGAGAGGTGAAGGTTTATAAACTAAAAGAGGAGGCAGTTAGGGTAAGATATAAACAACTATTGGAGGATAGATGGGCTAGTGAGAGTGTAGGCAATGGGGTCGAAAATGTATGGGGTAGATTTAAAAATGTAGTGTTAGAGTGTTCAGCAGAAGTTTGTGGTTACAGGCGAGTGGGTGGGAGGGAAGAGGAGCGATTGGTGGAATGATGATGTAAAGAGAGTAGTAAGGGAGAAAAAGTTAGCATATGAGAGGTTTTTACAAAGTAGAAGTGATGCAAGGAGGGAAGAATATATGGAGAGAAAAAGAGAGGTTAAAAGAGTGGTGAAGCAATGTAAAAGAGAGCAGATGAGAGAGTGGTGAGATGTTATCAGAAATTTTGTTGAAAATAAGAAAAAATTTTGGAATGAGATTAATAAGTTGAGGAAGCCTTGAGAACAAATGGATTTGACAGTTAAAAATAGGAGAGGAGAGTTATTAAATGGAGAGTTAGAGGTATCGGGAAGATGGAGAGAATATTTTGAGGATTTGTTAAATGTTGATGAAGACAGGGAAGCTGTGATTTCGTGTGTAGGGCAAGGAGGAATAACATCTTGTAGGAGTGTGGAAGAGCAGTTGTGGGTGTAGGGGAAGTTCGTGAGGCAGTGGGTAGAATGAAAGGGGGTAAGGCAGCTGGGATTGATGGGATAAAGATAGAAATGTTAAAAGCAGGTGGGGATATAATTTTGGAGTGGTTGGTGCTATTATTTAATAAATGTATGGAAGAGGGTAAGGTACCTAGGGATTGGCAGAGAGCGTGTATTGTTCCTTTGTATAAAGGCAAAGGGGACAAAAGAGAGTGCAAAAATTATAGGGGAATAAGTCTGTTGAGTGTACCTGGTAAAGTGTATGGTAGAGTTATTCTTGAAAGAATTAGGAGTAAAACAGAAAGCAGGATAGCAGATGAACAAGGGGGCTTTAGGAAAGGTAGGGGGTGTGTAGACCAAGTGTTTACAGTGTAACATATAGGTGAACAGTATTTGGATAAGGGTAAAGATGTTTTTGTGGCATTTATGGATTTGGAAAAGGCGTATGATAGGGTAGATAGGGGGCAATGTGCAGATGTTGCAGGTGTATGGAATAGGAGGAAGGTTACTGAAAGCAGTGAAGAGTTTTATGAGGATAGTGAGGCTCAGGTTAGAGTGTGTAGGAGGGAAGGGACTATTTCCCAGTAAAAGTGGGCCTTAGACAAGGATGTGATGTCACCGTGGTTGTTCAATATATTTATAGATGGGGTTGTAAGAGAAGTGAATGCGAGGGTCTTGGCAAGAGGTGTTGGGCTAAAAGATAAAGAAGCAAATACAAAGTGGGAGTTGTCACAGTTGCTTTTGCTGATGACACTGTGCTTTTGGGAGATTCTGAAGAGAAGCTGCAGAGGTTGGTGGATGAATTTGGTAGGGTGTAAAAGAAGAAAATTGAAAGTGAATATAGGAAAGAGTAAGGTGATGAGGATAACAAAAAGAATAGGTGACGAAAGATTGGATATCAGATTGGAGGGAGAGATATGGAGGAGGTGAATGTATTCAGATATTTGGGAGTGGACATGTCGGCGGATGGGTCTATGAAGGATGAGGTGAATCATAGAATTAATGAGGGGAAAAGGGTGAGTGGAGCACTTCGGAGTCTGTGGAGACAAAGAACCTTGTCCATGGAAGTAAAGAGGGGAATGTATGAGAGTATAGTTATACCAACGCTCTTATATGGGTGTGAAGCATGGGTGATGAATGTTGCAACGAGGAGAAGGCTGGAGGCAGTGGAGATGTCATGTCTGAGGTCAATGTGTGGTGTGAATATAATGCAGAGAATTCGGAGTTTGGAAATTAGGAGGAGGTGCGGGATTACCAAAACGATTGTCCAGAGAGCTGAGGAGGGGTTGTTGAGGTGGTTTGGACATGTAGAGAGAATGGAACGAGACAGAGTGACTTCGAGAGTGTATAAATCTGTAGTGGAAGGAAGGCGGGGTAGGGGTCGGCCTAGGAAAGGTTGGAGGGAGGGGGTAAAGGAAGTTTTGTGTGCGAGGGGCTTGGACTTCCAGCAAGCATGTGTTAGCGTATTTGATAGGAGTGAATGGAGGCATATGGTTTTTAATACTTGACGTGCTGTTGGAGTGTGAGCAAAGTAACATTTATGAAGGGATTCAGGGAAACCGGCAGGCCGGACTTGAGTTCTGGAGATGGGAAGTACAGTGCCGGCACTCTGAAGGAGGGGTGTTAATGTTGCAGTTTTATAACTGTAGTGTAAAGCACCCTTCTGGCAAGACAGTGATGGAGTGAATGATGATGAAAGTTTTTCTTTTTCGGGCCACCCTGCCTTGGTGGGAATCGGCCGATGTGTTAATAAAATAAAAAAAAAATATTATTATTATTATATTCACCTATAAAGACCAAACTTGTATGGATAATAGGGCATTTAAGGAATGGTTGGAACAAAGGCAAATCAAGGTTATATGAGAAGTGAATCGTCGCTTAATTTCCTCGAATTAAAAGGCAATTAAGAGATTCGGAGTTCTCCACGCTAAAGGAGCAATTAATGAAGATATTGGTAAGAGTTATTTTTGAGGTCCCAAACACAGTAGCAGGAACTCTTGAAGTTGCTCCTAGAGAGCTAGACTCAGTAGCAGGAACTCTTGAAGTTGCTCCTAGAGAGCTAGACTCAGTAGCAGGAACTCTTGAAGTTGCTCCTAGAGAGCTAGACTCAGTAGCAGGAACTCTTGAAGTTGCTCCTAGAGAGCTAGACTCAGTAGCAGGAACTCTTGAAGTTGCTCCTAGAGAGCTAGACTCAGTAGCAGGAACTCTTGAAGTTGCTCCTAGAGAGCTAGACTCAGTAGAAAGAACTCTTGAAGTTGCTCCTAGAGAGCTAGACTCAGTAGCAGGAACTCTTGAAGTTGCTCCTAGAGAGCTAGACTCAGTAGCAGGAACTCTTGAAGTTGCTCCTAGAGAGCTAGACTCAGTAGCAGGAACTCTTGAAGTTGCTCCTAGAGAGCTAGACTCAGTAGCAGGAACTCTTGAAGTTGCTCCTAGAGAGCTAGACTCAGTAGCAGGAACTCTTGAAGGTGCTCCTAGAGAGCTAGACTCAGTAGCAGGAACTCTTGAAGGTGCTCCTAGAGAGCTAGACTCAGTAGCAGGAACTCTTGAAGGTGCTCCTAGAGAGCTAGACTCAGTAGCAGGAACTCTTGAAGTTGTTCCTAGAGAGCTAGACTCAGTAGCAGGAACTCTTGAAGTTGCTCCTAGAGAGCTAGACTCAGTAGCAGGAACTCTTGAAGGTGCTCCTAGAGAGCTAGACTCAGTAGCAGGAACTCTTGAAGTACCTAGAGAGCTAGACTCAGTAGCAGGACCTCTTGAAGGTGCTCCTAGAGAGCTAGACTCAGTAGCAGGAACACTTGAAGTTGCTCCTAGAGAGCTAGACTCAGTAGAAGGAACTCTTGAAGGTGCTCCTAGAGAGCTAGACTCAGTAGCAGGAACTCTTGAAGTTGCTCCTGAGAGCTAGACTCAGTAGCAGGAACTTTGAAGTTGCTCCTAGAGAGCTAGACTCAGTAGCAGGAACTCTTGAAGGTGCTCCTAGAGAGCTAGACTCAGTAGAAGGAACTCTTGAAGTTGCTCCTAGAGAGCTAGACTCAGTAGCAGGAACTCTTGAAGTTGTTCCTAGAGAGCTAGACTCAGTAGCAGGAACTCTTGAAGTTGTTCCTAGAGAGCTAGACTCAGTAGCAGGAACTCTTGAAGGTGCTCCTAGAGAGCTAGACTCAGTAGCAGGAACTCTTGAAGTTGCTCCTAGAGAGCTAGACTCAGTAGCAGGAACTCTTGAAGTTGCTCCTAGAGAGCTAGACTCAGTAGCAAGAACTCTTGAAGTTGCTCCTAGAGAGCTAGACTCAGTAGCAGGAACTCTTGAAGGTGCTCCTAGAGAGCTAGACTCTACAGTAGATACTTTTGAAGCTGCTCCTCGAGAGTTAGAGTCTGCACCAGGAACTCTTGAAGCTGCTCCTCGAGAGCTAGACTCTGCAGCAGTAACTCTTGAAGCTGCTCCTTAATAAGTACTGAAGATATCCCAGCTATTAATAAGTACTGAAGGTGTCCCACATGTTAATAAGTACTGAAGGTGTCTCAAATGTTAATAAGTACTGAAGGTGTCTCAAATGTTAATAAGTACTGAAGGTGTCTCAAATGTTAATAAGTACTGAAGGTGTCCTACATGTTAATTAGTACTGAAGGTGTCTGACATGTTAATAAGTACTGAAGGTGTCCCACATGTTAATAAGTACTGAAGGTGTCCCACATGTTAATAAGTACTGAAGGTGTCCCACATGTTAATAAGTACTGAAGGTGTCCCACATGTTAATAAGTACTGAAGGTGTCCCACATGTTAATAAGTACTGAAGGTGTTCCAGATGTTAATAAGTACTGAAGATATCTCAGATGTCGATAAATACAATCTAGAAACAAGCACTGAATAATGGGTAAATAAAAAAATAAAGAAATTATCTTTCGACGTCCAGCAATTAAAGCAAAATAGAGAAATTAAAATTATGTGCAATATTTAGAGGTTAAAAATATTACGGCTATTTAACTGCATAAGGTCTGACAGGAGCTGTAGTACAACACAAAAATAATGTGCAAAATATACATGAAAATTACGATGTGACTCTGAAAGGAAGTTATGTGGCACACAGGGAACTATATGTAAAGCAATAAACACAAAGGACAACAAGCAGTGGGAAATAATCCCTAAAGATCAATAAACAACAGTCTTGGGTCGTATATGTTTCCTACTTATTTTAGGAGAAAGAAATTTCCTGAATGACATAAAAATATTACATCAATGTATTTCCCTAAACACTTCAAAAATGCACATTATGCAATTAATGAATGAGAAGTTGCTAATCACTTAAATATTATCAGCAACTACGAACCATTATTATGAGCAATTAAATATCTCTAAAAAATGCTCCAAAAAAACTTGCTAAACAAGCCTGACCATTTAGAATAAGCGCAAAAATTGTCAAAAATATAATGTGCACAGGGTGCTGATACCCTTGAACAGGTGGGGTTTGATTCCATGGTGAGTCTTTAAACTCCCTTGCCATGGGTTGTAACCCACATGTTCCATAATTTATTGCAATCGTGTTATTGCGATATCCCGAGTCATGATAATACAACATAATTTTAAAACATTAAGAATAATGATAATTATAATAATAATCTGACAAATATGACATTAAAAATAGCCTAAAATTTTGAAGAATCGTCTGTGATGAGATGGTGAAGGAATTAGGTAACGAGGCTTCAAGAAGAGCTAGCTGGTCAGTACTGTTGTCAAAGGGTCGACTGGAGCTGCATCTCGTGCTACCTGCAACACACGGAGCGGACGTCACAACGATGATACGTAACAAAGTCTTAAAGTGGCATGCAGCCTTTCTTAACAAAAAATGCAGGGAATTATTTATTCATTGTGGAAGCCATGTCACTGGCAATAATATGGACAATGTCTTCAGCACAGCTGTAGGAGACCCAACATTCTGGCTTGTGAGCGAGGTGGTGGCTTACACACCTGAAAGAACAAGTTGTAGCTTCGACAGCTGAAACATCTGATAAGCAGCGGGGTTCTATTCATCCCCATCCCAGCACAACGCATTTAGCAGGATCAAAAAGCTGTGATGGAGCAGAAATTACAGTGGCGGACACCTTGACTTGTAAGGGACGGGACTGACGTAGGCGATAATACAGCAGAGCAGCGAACAGGCATGGCAATGTAGCATGGATGCTGTCGTCAGACATGGCTGAATATGGGGTAAGCTGGATTCATGTTTCTAGTCCACCACACCTTAAAATTTCAGGTAAATTTACTAGAAGAATGCTGATAGAGCAAAAGCTTGGCTCACAGCGACATCATTTTTGCTGTCCTAGAAAGACAGAAAGTGCAGTGTCGTAGTACACACTAAATTTTTCAAGGCATTTCATATACAATTCTTCCCAAACACAGACAACGACACTAATGACTAGATGTAGACAACCATCACATGTCACACCTTCAGGCAGGTAATGTGGAGCAATAATAACCCAGGCATCCAGTGATAACCCAGGCATGCATCCAGTGGTAGCCCAGGCACCCAGTGATAACCCAGGCATCCAGTGGTAGCCCAGGCACCCAGTGATAACCCAGACATCCAGTGATAACCCAGGCATCCAGTGATAACCCAGGCATCCAGTGATAACCCAGGCATCCAGTGATAACCCAGGCATCCAGTGATAACCCATGCATCCAGTGATAACCCATGCATCCAGTGATAGCCCAGGCACCCAGTGATAACCAAGGCATCCAGTGATAACCCAGGCATCCAGGGTAGCCCAGGCAACAAGTGATAACCCAGGCATCCAGTGGTAGCCCAGGCACCCAGTGATAACCCAGACATCCAGTGGTAGCCCAGGCACCCAGTGATAACCCAGACATCCAGTGATAACCCAGGCATCCAGTGGTAGCCCAGGCATCCAGTGATAACCCATGCATCCAGTGATAACCCAGGCATCCAGTGATAACCCAGGCATCCAGTGATAACCCATGCATCCAGTGATAGCCCAGGCACCCAGTGATAACCAAGGCATCGTGATAACCCAGGCATCCAGTGGTAGCCCAGGAAACAAGTGATAACCCAGGCATCCAGTGGTAGCCTAAGCACCCAGTGATAACCCAGGCATCCAGTGGTAGCCTAAGCACCCAGTGATAACCCAGGCATCCAGTGGTAGCCTAAGCACCCAGTGATAACCCAGGCATCCAGTGATAATCCAGGCTGTGAAGGCTTATTACTCAGTCCTGGTTCAATCTTTAACCAAGATGAATCAAGGCTCAGCTCCTTCTTAGGAAAATTACAAAAATGGAAAAGATAAATAATAACAATGAAGATAAGCATTTTATTTAACAGAATTTTTTATCAAAATATTAAATACTTAAACATGAATCTCAAAATCCTATCTTAAAGGCAAAATTAAAAATTAAATAGATAAATAATACTTGAATTCAAAGCTAATTTATACAGATGTTAGTTGGTAGATGAACGTGTCGATTTTCTTGACACGGAAGCTCTGAATTGTTCCTTGTTTTATGAACTCCTTGCTGTTGTTGGATCGACGGATGTTTCCACAACCAAGTTGGACACTTGGTCCAAGATACCAGGAACTCAGGTGTCGTCCAATTGTGAATAACGTGTAGTTTCCTGTGTCGTTGTTTGGTTCTAGAGGAACCACAGTTGAAAAGTATGCAGTTCAAAGACTGCAAATGAACGTCTCGTGCTCCGCCAGACACCCTCGGCTTTGTGACAGATGACCCTAGCTGGCCCAGAAGGCTGTAATGAAATCAAAAGACTTAATTACTCACCACTCTAATAATCACTATCATGGTAGGCCTAAGTTATTTAAAAGAAATGGTGAGACACTTAAATAAATTACTTTAAGGCATGGCAGGGCAGAGCATAATGAAGTCTCTAAAATAAACATAAGTGTGAAGCTCTTAAAGAAAATGGATTATGGATTAAGACAGGATCAGCTGTGAATACTTACAGTGGTGTTGGGAGTGGCTAGTCAAGTGACAATTCCCTTGGCTCCGCCTCACACTTCACCTCTCACCAGGTGGAAAAGGAGGGGGTATAGCGGGAGCTCGACACTCACCCTACCTTAACAAGCAAACTACCACACAACTATCACTATACATACATTCAAACTTTCATTACTCCTATCTATGGACTTTTCCCTCACACAGGCATCCAATGGAAGCCCAGGCACCCAGTGATAACCCAGGCACCCAGTGATAACCCAGGCACCCAGTGATAACGTAGGCATCCAGTGGTAGCCCAGGCACCCAGTGATAACCCAGGCATCCAGTGATAACCCAGGCACCCAGTGATAACCCAGGCATCCAGTGATAACCCAGGCACCCAGTGATAACTCAGGCACCCAGTGATAACGTAGGCATCCAGTGGTAGCCCAGGCACCCAGTGATAACCCAGGCACCCAGTGATAACCCAGGCACCCAGTGATAACCCAGGCATCCAGTGATAACGTAGACATCCAGTGGTAGCCCAGGCACCCAGTGATAACCCAGGCATCCAGTGATAACCCAGGCACCCAGTAATAACCCAGGCACCCAGTGATAACCCAGGCATCCAGTGATAACGTAGGCATCCAGTGGTAGCCCAGGCACCCAGTGATAACCCAGGCATCCAGTGATAACCCAGGCACCCAGTGATAACCCAGGCACCCAGTGATAACCCAGGCATCCAGTGATAACATAAGAACATAAGAACATAAGAAAGAAGGAACACTGCAGCAGGCCTACTGGCCCATGCGAGGCAGGTCCAAATCTCCAACGGCTTAAGCCAATGCCCCGACCCAGCCAGGTCAGGTTACATTCACTTAAGGAAGGAGCACTGCATCTGACCTAGTAGCACAACCTAGTCAGGACCAATTCACACCCAACCGCACCCACTCATATAATTGTCCAGCCGACCACCTGGTCAGGTCACTTCCGCTTAAGGAATTAGTACAGGTCAGGTTACATTCACTTAAGGAAGGAGCACTGCATCTGACCTAGTACAAGCTCACACCCATCCACACCCACTCATGTATTTATCTAACCTATTTTTAAAACTACACAACGTCTTAGCATCTATGACGGTACTCGGGAGTTTGTTCCACTCATCCACAACTCTATTACCAAACCAGTGCTTTCCTATATCCTTCCTGAATCTGAACTTTTCCAACTTGAAACCATTGCTGCGAGTCCTGTCTTGGTTGGATATTTTCAGCACGCTATTTACATCCCTTTGTTTATTCCTGTTTTCCATTTGTACACCTCAATCATATCCCCCTAATTCTACGCCTTTCTAGAGAGTGCAGATTCAGGGCCCTCAGTCTATCCTCATAGGGAAGATTTCTGATACATGGGATCAACTTTGTCATCCTCCTCTGTACGTTTTCCAGTGCATTTATATCCATTCTGTAATACGGTGACCAGAACTGTGCAGCATAATCTAAATGAGGCCTAACCAAAGATATATAGAGTTGAAGAACAACCTGAGGACTTCTGTTATTTATACTTCTTGATATGAAGCCAAGGATTCTGTTAGCTTTATTGCGAACACTTATGCACTGTTGTCTAGGCTTCAGATTACTACTAACCAGAACTCCTAAATCCTTCTCGCAATTACAAGTAATAAGATCTATATTATTCAGCTTATATGTGGCATGGTTATTGTCCTGCCCAACATTTAGAACTTTGCATTTGTTTACATTAAACTGCATCTGCCACTTCTCCGACCACTGCATCAGTCTATTCAAATCATCCTGGAGTGCTCTAATGTCCTCGTTTGAATGAATTGGACGGCCTATTTTGGTGTCATCAGCAAATTTACTTATGCTACTATTTATTCCCTCATCTATGTCGTTTATGTAAATTGTAAACAACAGGGGCCCAAAACTGACCCCTGTGGAACACCGCTTGAGACACGCCCCCATTCTGATTTCTCTCCATTTATGCAAACTCTCTGCCGCCTATTAGTCAACCATGCCTCTACCCAGGAAAAAATTTCTCCTCCTATTCCGTGTGCCTTAAGTTTCCTCAGTAGCCTCTGATGTGGAACTTTATCGAAAGCCTTACTGAAGTCCATATACACAATATCATATTCATTACCATGATCTACTTCCTCAAACACCTTAGTGAAAAAAGTTAGTAAATTCGTAAGACATGAACGCCCCTTTGTAAAACGTAGGCATCCAGTGGTAGCCCAGGCACCCAGTGATAACCAAGGCATCCAGTGATAACCCAGGCACCCAGTAATAACCCAGGCACCCAGTGATAACCCGGGCATCCAGTGATAACCCATAGTGTCCGAGAAGAGAAGTGCTCAGCACCCAACTGCGACTCTCTCGAGAAATGCCCACACAGCTGATCAACGCTTTCTACGATGGCTTCAGAGACATCATGAGAAATACAGAAATATGAAATGCCAGTTAGGTTTCAACAGAGTGCAAGCTGGGTTTGAGGTAACCTATGGCCCAGGCGGGAGGCGTCAGGCACACTAAGGAATGTTGCAAATAATGTTTTAGCAGAGACCACACCAGAAGGAAGCTCAGATGAAAATTCACACACATACACACACACACACACACACACACACACACACACACACACGAGCTATTAAATTTGTGCACCAAATTCATCTTAAACCAACAAATAATAGAGCCAACAAGACTAGAAAATGTTAAATTAGACACATATGCAACACTTGGGTATCTTTATTGAGGAAACGTTTCGCCACACAGTGGCTTCATCAGTCCAATACAAAGTAGAAAGGTGTAAGGAGAGGAGGAGTTTGAGGTTATCAGTCCCTCGGCCTGGAGTCGATGTGTTCAGTCCATCAATCTTGTTAGAAGTGTAGCACAAGGCCGTAGAGGTGGCTTATATGCTGTAATCAGGTGAGATGCAGCAGGAGGAGGCTGTGTCCTGTCTGACACAGCAACTTCTTGGGATCTTGATACAAAGGGATTCTTCAACATTTGTCCAAACCTTTGGACAAGGACTTACTTCGACTAGTGGTTGATACCACTATGACCTGCCTCCTCCTGCTGCATCTCACCTGATTACAGCATATAAGCCACCTCTACGGCCTTGTGCTACACTTCTAACAAGATTGATGGACTGAACACATCGACTCCAGGCCGAGGGACTGATAACCTCAAACTCCTCCTCTCCTTACACCTTTCTACTTTGTATTGGACTGATGAAGCCACTGTGTGGCGAAACGTTTCCTCAATAAAGATACCCAAGTGTTGCATATGTGTCTAATTTAACAACTTGTCGGTTCTCTGAACCATTCATCTACAAGACTAGAAAATACATTGGACCTCATCTTCACTAACAAAGATGATCTGATATTGAATATAACCGTATCAAAAAGACAATACTCTCAGATCACAAAGTTATTAATAGAGGTACAGACATGTATGCGCAGAGTTCCTGACCAGCAAAATGTGCTCAGTTATGAGTGTGTCATCACTAAATTAAACTTCAATAACAGAAACATAGAGTGTTAATAAGTCATTCATGTAATAAATGAAACAAGCTGGGAAGATATCCTAAGCAACACGGATCCGAACATTTTCCCAGAAAGAATTAACTCCGTGGCACTTGAGGTATGCTCAAGGTACATACATTCCTTTGAGAAAAAGAAAGAGAAGATGTAAACTAGAAAGAGAGAGACTTTACATATACAGGCGAAGGCCACGAATCACAGAGTTGCTGAGAGGGGCCAGTATTTCTGAAATACGAAGGGAGACACTGGTTAGAGAAATAGCAAATATCGAACTTAAGCTTAAGGAATCATGCAGGAGACAAGAATCTCAGGAAGAACTTAAACCCATAAATAAATTGAAAAAAAAAACTAAAATACTTATTTTCTTATTACAAATTTAAGGCAAAAACAACATCCAGCATAGGACTCCTGTTCAGACGAGATGGGACTTACACAGATGACAGCAAACCAATGAGTGAGATACTAAAGTCCCATTATGACTTAATGTTTAGCGAGCCGTTAACCAGGCTAAAGGTCGACAATCTAAATATTTTTTTTATGAATGAGACTTAAAATTGGGTCAATTCAAAATTCTCTGATATTATCCTAACACAACAAGACTTCGAAAGGGTAATAAGTGACTTGCCCATGCACTCTGCACCAAGACCGGATTCGTGAAACTCCGTGTTCGTCAAGAACTGCAAGAAGCCGCTGTATAGGCCTTTAGCAATTAATAGAGAAGGAGCATGGACACAGGGGTCATCTCAAAGTAACTAAAAACAACAGACATTGCCCCACTCCACAAAGGTGTCAGTAAAGGAATTGCAAAGAACTACAGACCGATAGCACTAACGTCCCACATCATAAAAATCTTGAAAGGGTTCTAAGAAGCAAGATCGCCACCCATCTAAATACCCATCAATGACACAACACAGGACAATATGGGTTTAGGGAAGGTCGCTCCTGCCTGTCCCAACTACTGGACCACTATGACAAGGTTTTGGATGCACTTGAGGATATACAAAATGCAGATGTAGTATACACAGACTTTGCGAAAGCCTTTGACAAGTGCGCACATGGTGTAATATCGCACAAAACGCGTGATAAATTAATAACAGGAAAAGCTGGATGACACCCAAATTTGCATGACATTGTCATCCATCGATGACACTGCAAGACTCCAAGCTGACATAAACCAAATCTTTACAATATGAAGTTCAATGAAGAGAAATTTAAATTACTCCGATATAGAAAACTTGAAGAAAGTGAAACTGTATCAGAGTATAAAACAAATGATAGGATGGATAATGAAAACCTTAAAAACTAGGGACGCCAAGTCAATGATGAGTCTCTTCAAATCGCTTGTTTTCTCTAGGCTGTAATACTACTGTACATTAACGGCCCCTTTTCAAGGCAGGCGAAACTGCTGACCTGGAGAGTGTACATAGAACTTTCACGGCAGACACAAGTACGATAAAGCACCTAAATTACTGGAAACGGTTGAAATCCCTTCATTTGTATTCCCTGGAACGCAGGCGAGAAAGTTACGTGAAATATGTACTTGGAAAATCCTAGAGGGATTAGTACCAAACTTGCGCACGAAAATCACTCCCTACGAAAGGAAAAAACTCAGCAGGACATGCGACATCCCTCTAGTGAAAAGGAGGGGCACCACTGGTACACTAAGAGACAACACAGTAAGTGTCAGGAGCCCAAAACTGTTCAACTGCCTCCCAGCATACATAAGCAATATTACCAATAGACCCCTGGCTGTTTTCAAGAAGCCGCTGAACAGGCAACTAAAGTCAGTACCTCATCAGCCAGACTGTGGTTCGTACGTCGGGTTGCGTGTGGCAAGCAGTAACAACCTTTTTGATCAGGCCATAATCCTCCACGGGGCCTGGCCACGGACCCGGCCGCTTGGACGTTGATCCCCGAAACCCTATGACCTACGTTTATAATTGGATATAATGGTTTACATTCCAAGCGAACTGGAACATAATTGAGAACATTCATGGTGGGATGTACTATTATTCATAGTGGAGTGCGAATCATTACATTTTTGATGGGGTATAACTGTCTACGTATACAATGTGTTGTGTAGTTTCGATACTCATGGTAGGATGTAATGATCTTATAAGAACATAAGAAAGGAGGAACACTGCAGCAGGCCTGTTGGCCCATACTAGGCAGGTTCTTCACAATCCGTCCCACTAACAGAACACTTTCTCAATCTAATTTTCAATGCTACCCAAGAAATAAGCTTTGATAATTCTACCCACTCATGCGCGAGTCCCACTCAAATCCAACCCCTCTCACTCATGAATCTATCCAACCTAAATTTGAAACTACCTAAGGTCCTAGCTTCAATAACCCAACTAGGCAGACTGTTCCACTCATCAACTACCCTATTTCCAAACCAATACTTTCCTATATCCTTTCTAAATCTAAACTTATCTAACTTGAACCCATTATTGCGGGTTCTCTCTTGGAGAGATATCTTCAAGACCTTATTTATATCCCCTTTGTTAATACCCATTTTCCACTTGTATACCTCGATCATGTCTCCCCTCATTCTACGTCTTACAAGTGAATGTAATTTAAGGGTCTTCAATCTTTCTTCGTAAGGAAGATTTCTAATGCTATGTATTAATTTCGTCATTCTACGCTGAATGTTTTCTAACGAATTTATGTCCATTCTGTAATATGGAGACAAAAACTGAGCTGCGTAATCTAGGTGAGGCCTTACTAATGATGTATAAAGCTGTAATATAACCTCTGGACTTCTGTTGCTAACACTTCTTGATATAAATCCCAGTAATCTATTTGCCTTATTACGTACGCTTAGGCATTGCTGTCTTGGTTTAAGGTTGCTGCTTACCATCACCCCCAAGTCCTTCTCGCAATCTGTATGGCTAAGTTCTACGTTATTTAACTTATAAGTGCTTGGGTTATGGACACTCCCGAGCTTCAGAACCTTGCATTTATCTACATTGAATTGCATCTGCCACTTTTCTGACCACGAATTAAGTTTGTCTAAATCTTCCTGAAGTTCTATGACATCTATGTTTGAATCAATTATCCTACCTATCTTCGTGTCGTCGGCGAATTTGCTCATATCACTAGTAATTCCCTCGTCAAGGTCATTGATATATATTATAAATAACAATGGGCCTAAGACTGATCCCTGTGGAACACCACTTGTTACAAGTCCCCATTCGGATTTAACCTTATTTATGCACACTCTCTGCTTCCTATTGGTGAGCCATGACTCGATCCATGACAGCACTTTTTCCCCAATGCCATGAGCTGCCACTTTCTTTAACAGTCTCTGGTGCGGTACTCTATCAAAAGCCTTACTAAAGTCTAAATAAACAATATCGAATTCTTTATCGTGATCAACAGCCTCAAAAGCTTTAGTGAAGAAGGTTAATAAATTAGATAGGCAGGAACGGCCCCTCGTGAATCCATGCTGAGTATCATTAATCAAATTATGGTTATCTAGATGGCTTCTAATAATATGAGCTATAATTGACTCTAGTAATTTGCCTACAATTGAGGTCAGGCTTATTGGGCGGTAATTTGACGGTAGTGACTTGTCCCCTGCTTTAAAAATAGGAATTACATTAGCCATCTTCCACATATCAGACACTACACCTGTTTGAAGAGATAAATTAAAAATGTTAGATATTGGTTCACAGAGTTCCATTTTGCATTCCTTAAGAACCCTTGCAAAAAGCTCATCAGGACCCGGCGATTTATTTTGTTTCAGTCGGTCTAGTTGTTTCCTAACCATTTCGCTAGTGACTGTGATATTACATAATTTATCTTCTCTGTGTCTAGGGTTCTCTGTGGACTGAACCACTTTTGCTCTGGTAAATTAGACACATATGCAACACTTGGGTATCTTTATTGAGGAAAGGAATAGGCAAGCGAAGAAATCCCTGTATTAAGATACCAAGATGTTGCAGTGTCAGACAGGATGTGAATGAATGGTTCAGAGAACCGACGAGTTGGTAAATTAGACACATATGCAACACTTGGTATCTTTATTGAGAAAGGAATAGGCAAGCGAAGAAATCCCTGTATTAAGATACCAAGATGTTGCAGTGTCAGACAGGATGTGAATGATGGCAGAGCCGACAGTTGGTAAATTAGACACATATGCAACATGGGTACTTATTGAGGAAAGGAATAGGCAAGCAAAGAACTGTATTAAGATACCAAGATGTTGCATGTCAGACAGGATGTGAATGAATGGTACAGAGAACCGACGAGTTGGTAAATTGACACATATGCAACACTTGGGTATCTTGCCTATTCCTTTCCTCAATAAAGATACCCAAGTGTTGCATATGTGTCTAATTTACCAACTCGCGTTTCTGAACCATTCATTCACATCCTGTCTGACACTGCAACATCTTGGTATCTTAATACAGGATTTCTTCGCTTGCCTATTCCTTTCCTCAATAAAGATACCCAAGTGTTGCATATGTGTCTAATTTACCAACTCGTCGGTTCTCTGAACCATTCATTCACATCCTGTCTGACACTGCAACATCTTGGTATCTTAATACAGGGATTTCTTCGCTTGCCTATTCCTTTCCTCAATAAAGATACCCAAGTGTTGCATATGTGTCTAATTTACCAACTCGTCGGTTTTCTGAACCATTCATTCACACTTTTGCTCTGTGAAGCGAACCAAGATGCCGTCCATTGAGCAACTTTACCAGCAGCTTAAGGAGGAATTGAGGGTAGCGAAGCTTGAGATACGGCGATTGACGGAGGAAAACAAGAGGATTCGTAGTAGTCCTCCTGTTGTGAGTCCTCAGGTCAAGAATGGAACCTGGGCAGTGACCGGACTTCAAGGAACGAAGTTGAAGATCAAGAAAACGAATGGAGAGTTAGAAACGATAAAGAAGAAAGAGACTGCTGTGGAAACATCGAATGCCTTCTCCGTGCTACCCGATGAATGTGAGTTGACTACTGGGAACGTCACGACAAACGACACAAAGGAAGGTAAAAACATTGTTGTTGTTGGGGATAGCCAGGTTAGATACATGGATAGGGCTTTCTGTTTGAATGATAGGAGTAGGAGACAGAGGGTTTGCTTTCCTGGGGCTGGGATGGAGGATATTGTTAGCCGTCTGGACGACATCATGAGAGGTAATGGGAGCAATCCTATTATCTGTCTCAGTGCTGGAGGCAACGATGTTGGCAGATGTAGGAGTGAGGACCTGACTAGCAGGTTTAGGTCAGCAATAGACATAATTAGGAAGAAGGGTGGGAACCCTGTCATATGTGGTATTTTGCCAAGGAGAGGAGTTGGAAATGAATGGCTGTCCAGGGCAATTGGTGTCAATTGCTGGCTGGACAAATACTGTAAGAAAAATTCAGTAACATTCATTGACAACTGGGACCTCTTCTATGGCAGAAATGACATGATGCCAGGGATGGGGTTCACTTATCTAGGTCTGGGGTGGGGGCACTGGCAACTGCAGTGGAGGGAGCTGTTAGGGCTTTAAACTAGAAAAAAGTTAGTGGTATGGGTTTTGGGAGAAAATAGTGAAGTCCCAGTGTAGTAATATTAAAAGTTCTAGGAGAACTAGTAATAGGCAGAAAAAGGTGGACAGTGGAAAGCTAGTGACACTAGATGACAAGGACAGTAATAGGTATAGTGGAAACACAGAAATGAGCAGGAAGGGTAAAGAGAAAGGAGGGTCTTTAAATATTTATTGCACCAATAGTCGTAGTGCTAGGAATAAGATGGACGAGTTGAGATTAGTTGCAAGTACGGGTAATATTGATGTTTTTGCAATAACTGAGACATGGTTTAATATGAAAAATCGGGACTTGCCTGCCGAATGTCCATTCAGGGTTTTAAATTGTTCCAAGTAGACAGAAGTATCAGGAAGGGGTGGGGTGGCACTCTATGTCCGTGATCATTTAAATTGTTGTATAAAAACGGGTATAAAGTCTGAATTAACACATACAGAGTCTGTCTGGATAGAATTTTCAGAGGGGTGTGAAAAATTGATTTTAGACGTGATCTACCGTCCTCCAAACTTAGATAGCGAACAAGGGAGACTACTTTGGGAGGAAATTGTTAAGGCCACAAGGCACGATAACGTAGTAATTCTAGGGGACTTTAACTTTAGTCAGATTGATTGGAATTTCTTGACAGGGAATTTAGAATCTAACGACTTTTTAGAAGTAGTTCAGGATTGTTTTTGAAGCAGTTTGTAACAGAACCTACAAGGGAAATAACCTACTTGACTTGGTTCTGGCAAGCAAGGAAACCCTTGTTAATAATTTAGAAATTACAGAGGAACTCGGCTCAAGCGACCACTAGTCAATTACCTTTAGCATTGAATGGATGTATGATAGTAGGGATAATTCAGTAACGGTCCCAGATTTTCGTTTAGCAGATTATAATGGACTTAGAGAACACTTATCAACTGTGGACTGGGGTGACGAAGAGAGGTATCAATATGACAGTTTTCTTAACACTATACAGGCTGCCCAAAGAACATTTATCCCATATAAAGAAATTAGATCGAATAGAAATGACCCAAAATGGATGAATAATAGGCT
This sequence comes from Cherax destructor, assembly GCA_009830355.1. NCBI lineage: Eukaryota > Metazoa > Arthropoda > Malacostraca > Decapoda > Parastacidae > Cherax > Cherax destructor. The sequence continues at coordinate 63,326 of WNWK01007015.1, forward strand.
CAAATATCTTTTAGGGCAGAAGAAAGGAATTTATAGGCATATCAAAAGAGGTGAGGGTCATCTTTTGAATCAGTATATTGACATTAAAGAGATGTTAAAAAGGGGATAAGAAAAGCTAAACGGGACTACGAAATTAAAGTTGCTAGGATTCGAAAACTAACCCAAAAAGTTTTTCCAGGTGTATAGAACAAAAGTTAGAGATAATATAGGTCCTCTTAAAAATAATTATGGGTATCTTACTGACAAAGAGAATGAAATGTGCTCTATCTTTAATAATTATTTTCTCTCGGTTTTCACTCAGGAAGACACTAATAATATCCATAGAACTAAGTATTTTAGTGGGCCTGAAGAAGATAAATTATGTAGTATCACAGTCACTAGTGAAATGGTTATCAAACAGATAGATCGTTTGAAGCAAAATAAATCGCCAGGTCCTGATGAGCTTTTTTCAAGGGTTCTTAAGGAATGCAAAATGGAACTCTGTGAACCCTTAACTAATATTTTTAACCTATCTCTTCAAACAGGTGTAGTGCCGGATACGTGGAAGATGGCTAATGTAATTCCTATTTTTAAAGCAGGGGACAAGTCGTTACCATCAAATTACCGCCCAATAAGTCTAACATCAATTGTAGGAAAATATCTAGAGTCGATTATAGCTGATAACATAAGAAGCCATCTCGATAGGCATAATTTGATTAATGATACTCAGCATGGATTCACCAGGGGCCGTTCCTGCCTAACTAATTTATTAACTTTTTTCAGTAAGGCTTTTGAGGCAGTTGATAATGATAAAGAATTCGATATTGTTTATTTGGATTTTAGTAAGGCTTTTGATAGAGTACCACATCAGAGACTGTTAAAGAAAGTGGCTGCTCACGGCATTGGAGGAAAAGTATTTTCATGGATCGAGTCATGGCTCACCAATAGGAAGCAGAGGGTGTGCATAAATGGGGTTAAATCGGAGTGGGGATCTGTAACAAGTGGCGTTCCTCAGGGATCGGTTTTGGGCCCGTTGTTGTTTATAATATATATAAATGACCTTGACGAGGGAATTTCTAGTGATATGAGCAAATTCGCTGATGACACGAAGATAGGTAGGATAATCGATTCAGACGTAGATGTCAGTGAACTACAGGAGGATTTAGACAAACTCAATTCCTGGTCAGAAAAATGGCAGATGCAGTTCAATGTAGATAAATGCAAAGTTCTTAAGGTCGGGAGTGTCCATAACCCAAGCACTTATAAGTTAAATAACGCAGTAAGGTTACAGTAGCAGAAGACGTGTCTTGTGTACTTGAAGACGTGTCTTGTGTACTTGAAGACGTGTCTTGTGTACTCTCTGTGGACTGAACCATCTTTGCTGTGCTTCCGTTATTAGCTACCTGAGATTGGATGATGGTTTCCCTCGACTACGAGCAGCTATATCTCCAAATGAAGGCGGAATTAACGGAAGCTAGAAGAGAGATTCAACGTTTGAAGGGTATATGCAAGGATTATCCCCGGAACAATGTCGCCGATGATCAGACCAACGAATGGATGCTAGTCGAATCTGAAGGGACGAAGCTGAAGTTGAAGAAGGTCCAGGAGACTGCTGTGAAAACCAGCAACTCTTTCTCCTTGTTATCAGACGAATGTGAAGACATCCCAGCGAAGACCATCTCTACAAAGACCGTCGAGAACGTCATGCACACCGCCAGTCGAGGTAAGAACATTGTTTTAGTTGGGGATAGTCAGATTAAGTTTATGGATAGGAATTTTGTCTTAAGGATAGGAATAGGAGGCAGAGGGTGTGTTATCCTGGGGGCTGGGATGAAGGATATTGTTAGCCGTCTGGACGACATCATGAGAGGTAATGGGAGCAATCCTATTATCTGTCTCAGTGCTGGAGGCAACGATGTTGGCAGACGTAGGAGTGAGGAGCTGATTAGCAGCTATAGGTCAGCAATAGACAGAATTAGGAAGAAGGGTGGGAACCCTGTCATATGTGGTATTTTGCCAAGGAGAGGAGTTGGAAATGAATGGTTGTCCAGGGCAATTGGTGTCAATTGCTGGCTGGACAAATACTGTAAGGAAAATGCAGTAACATTCATTGACAACTGGGACCCCTTCTATGGCAGAAATGACATGTATGCCAGGGATGGGGTTCACTTATCTAGGTCTGGGGTGGGGGCACTGGCAACTGCAGTGGAGGGGGCTGTTAGGGCTTTAAATTAGAAAAAGTTAGTGGTATGGGTTATGGGGGGAAAACAGTGAAGTCCCAGTGAGGTAATGTTATAAATTCTAGGGGAACTAGTAATAGGCATAATAAGGTGGATATTGGAAAGCCAGTGGCACTAGGTGACAAGGACAGTAATAGGTATAAGGGAAAAACAGAAATGAGCAGGAAGGGTAAAGAGAAAGGAGGGTCTTTAAGTGTATATTACACCAATAGTCGTAGTGCTAGGAATAAGATGGACGAGTTGAGAGTAGTTGCAAGTACAGGTAATATTGATGTTTTTGCAATAACTGAAACATGGTTTAATATGAAAAATCGGGACTTGCCTGCCGAATGTCACATTCAGGGTTTTAAATTGTTCCAAGTAGACAGAAGTATCGGGAAGGGGGTGGGTGGCACTCTATGTCCGTGATCATTTAAATTGTTGATAAAAATGGGTATAAAGTCTGAATTAACACATACAGAGTCTGTCTGGATAGAATTTTCAGAGGGGCATGAAAAATTGATTTTAGGTGTGATATACTGTCCCTCAAACTTAGATAGGGACCAAGGGAGACTACTATGGGAGGAAATTGTTAAGGCCACAATGCACGATAACGTAGTTATTCTGGGTGACTTCAACTTTAGCCAAATTGATTGGAATTTTTTGACTGGGAATTTAGAATCTAACGATTTCTTAGAAGTAGTTCAAGATTGTTTTTTGAAGCAGTTTGTGACAGAACCTACAAGGGGAAATAATCTGCTTGACTTAGTTCTGGCAAACAAGGAAACCCTTGTTAATAATTTAGAAATTACAGAGAAACTCGGCGCAAGCGACCACAAATCAATTACCTTTGGCATTGAATGGAAGTTTCATAGTAGGATTAACTCAGTAACGGTCCCAGATTTTCGCTTAGCAGATTACATGGGACTTAGAGAACACTTATCATCTGTGGACTGGGGTAATGAAGAGAGCTATCAATATGTAGATGAATGGTTCAGAGAACCGACAAGTTGTTAAATTAGACACATATGCAACATTGTGGTATCTTATTGAGGAAAGTTTCACAAAGTGGTCATTCAATCAGTCAATACAAAAAAGAAAGGTAAAAGGAGGCTGAGGAATTAGTTGGGCCCGGAGTCGAAACTCCAGTCCATCAAACTTGAAAGAAAATAAAAATAAAGGCAAATAGAAGTTGTATATACTGTAGACAGTATATAAGCCTTTATTTTTATATTTTTATTTTCTTCAGGTTGATGGACTGAACATACATCCCAGAAGGTATTTTCAAATCTCCTTTTATTAGCTTTCTGTATTGACTGATGAAGCCACTGTGGCGAAACGTTTCTCAAAAAAGATACCCAAGTGTTCATATTGTCTAAAACAACTATCAATATGACAGTTTTCTGAACACTATACAAGCGCCAAAGAACATTTATCCCATATAAAGAAATTAGATCGAATAGAAATGACCCAAAAAGGATGAATAATAGGCTCAAATATCTTTTAGGGCAGAAGAAAGGAATTTATAGGCGTATCAAAAGAGGTGAGGTCAATTTTCGAATCAGTATATTGACATTAAGAGGGACGTTAAAAGGGATAAGAAAGCTAAGGGACTACAAAAATTAAAGTTGTGGATTCGAAAACTAACCCAAAAGTTTTCCAGGTGTATAGAACAAAAGTTAGAGATAAGATAGGTCCCCTTAAAAATAATTATGGGTATCTTACTGACAAAGAGAATGAAAGGGTTTTTTATTTTTAAAAATTTTTTCCTGGTTTTCACTAGGAAGACACTAATAATATCCCAAGAATTAGGTTTTTTAAAATGGGCCCCGAAAAAAAATTAAATTTTGTAGATCACAGTCACTAGGGGGAAAAGGTTTAAAACAGATAGACCTTTTGGGGAAACAAAATAAACGCCAGGCCCTGATGAGTTTTTTTTAAAAAGGGGTTTTTAAGGAATGAAAAAATTGAACTCGGGGGAACCCTTAACTAACTTTTTTTAAACCCATCTCTTCAAACAGGTGTAGTGTCTGATACATGGAAGATGGCTAATGTAATTCCTTTTTTTAAAAAAAGGGGGGCAAGTCACCATCAAATTACCCCCAATAAGTCTAACTTCAATTGTAGGCAAATTATTAGAGTCGATTTAGTTTATAACATAAAAAGCCACCCCCGAAGGCAAAATTTTGGGATTAATGATACTCAACAGGGGTTCACCGGGGGCCCTTCCTGCCTAACTAATTTATTAATTTTTTTTAGTAAGGTTTTTGGGGGGCAGTTGATTTAGATAAAGAATTCGATATTGTTTATTTGGATTTTAGTAAGGTTTTTTTATAGAAAACCCCATCAGAGCCCGTTAAAAAAATGGCTGCCCCCGGGGTTTGGGAGGAAAAGTGTTGTCATGGATCGAGTCATGGTCACCAAGGGGGAAAGAGGGGGTATAAATGGGGTTAAATGGGGGTGGGGATCTGTAAAAGTGGCGTTCCTCCTATACCATGAGGTGCCACCTTTTTTAAAAAATCTCTTTGGGTACTTAAAAAAAAGGGGCCCTTTCTGAAACCCCCAAATAAACTATATCATATTTTTTTTTCACTGTCTACTGAATCAAATGTTTAATTAAAAAAAGTCAAAAATTTTTTAGGCAGGAACGACCCCCCCGTGAACCCATGCTGAGATTCATTAATCAAATTATGTTCTTCAAGGTGACTTCTAAAAATTCAGCTAAAATTGATTCTAATAATTTCCTACTTTGATGTGAGGCTTATTGGGCGGTAATTTGATGGAATTGACTTATCCCCGATTTGGGAAAATAGGAACTAATTAGCTATCTTCCACATCTTTGGCACAATACCAGTTAGGGTGGACGATTAAACACATTCGTTAATGGGGTGACTGTTTTCCCCCCTTTTCATTTTTTTAAGTACCCTGGGAAAAAAATTGGGGGGCCCCCGGGGGGGTTTTTTTGCTTCAGTTTCTCTATCTGTTTGGGTAAAAATGTCCCCCGTGCCAGTAATATTAGTTAACTTGAATTCTTCAGGGGAAAAAGGGGAAAAAATTTTTAATTTCGGAATCTCATTTAGTCTTCTTTTGTAAAGACTGACCCCAAAAAAAAATCATTAAATAGAGAACACATTTCCCCCAAATTTTTTTTTCCGTCAGCTGTCTATTCCCAATTTTTAAAAAGGGCCTACCTTTTCCCCCCCCTTTTGTTCTTTTATACTTGGGAAAAAACCCCTTTTTTGGGGGAGTCTTTTTATTCATTAGCAACCTTAATTTCATAGTCCCTTTAGCCCCCTTTTTTAAACCCCCCTTTTTTCTTTCTTTTTAACTGAACATATTGGTCAATAAGGTTAACATCTCCTCTTTTTATGCGCCATAAATTCCCTTTTTTCCCCCCCTAGATGTTTTTTTTCCCCCTGCTAATCCATTTGGGATCGTTATTATTTGACCTAAATTCTCTTTGGGGGAAAAAATATACTCAGTGCCCTTGTACATTATTAAGAAAAAAACATAAACGCAGATCCCATCGTAATTTTTTTTAAAAAATTACCCCAGTCAAAAATTTGACAGGTGTTCTCTAAGTCCATTATAGTCGGGAGAAACAAAATCAAGGGAAATTTTACCGTATTTTTCCCTATTCTCGTACTCCCAGGTAATATTAAAAAATGGATTTGTGATCACTTGCGCCAAGCTCTTCGGATCTCCCGATTATTTACAAGGGTTTCTTTATTTGACAAGACAAGGTCGAGCAAATTATTACCTCTGGTAGGCTCCGACACACTGCTTCCCCCAAAAAAGTCCTGAAAAAAAATTTTCCCTAAAGTCACTGGGCCCAGATTACCCGTCAAACAAGTCCAGTCAATTTGACTAAAGTTAAAATCCCCCACTATCACTACGTTATTGTGTCTAGAAGCCCCCCCCAAAATTTTGTCCCAAAGAAGACTCCCCCTATCGTGATCCTAGCCCGGGGGTCGGAATTACACCTACAATCAGTTTTTCTTGACCTTTTAAAAATCACCCAAAAAAGATTCTGTTAATGATCCATCTATTTTTTTGCCTGTTTTTATGCAGCAATTTTATTTTTCACATATAATGCAACCCACCCCCTTTTTCCCCTTATATCTATCTACATGGAACAACTTAAACCCCTGAATATGACACCCAGCAATCATATCCCGACTCTTTATATTATACCATGTTTCAGTTATTGCAATGACATCAAAGTTCCCAGCAATAGAAACATAATTCGTTAATTTTATTTCTGGCCTTCGACAGTTAGTATAAAATACTTTGAATGTGTCTTCTTGTGAACCTTTTTTAGCTTTTGTTTTACACAATTTCTGTTACTATCATTACCCTGTGTTATTTCGATTACTGTTATTGTTAAGATTTATGATATCAAAGCCTGAATCAATATTTTGGCCCTCATTATTTACCATTCCTAAACCCATACCTCTAACTAATCCTAGTTTAAAGCCCTAACAACATCCTCAACTGAGCTAGCGAGAAATTCTACACCTTCCCTGGATAAGTGAACCCCATCCTGGCATACATGTCATTTCGGCCATAGAAGGGTCCCAGTTGTCAATGAATGGGACTGCATTATCCTTACAGTGTTTGTCCAGCCAGCAATTTATACCAATTGCTCTGGACAGCCATTCATTTCAACACCCCTTCTTGGCAAATGCCACATATAACAGGGCTCCCTCCCTTCTTCCTAATGATGTCTATTGCTGCCTTATACCTACTAACTAAATCCTCACTTCTACGCTTGGCACATCATTGCCTCCAGCACTGAGGCAGATAATAGGATTTATCCCCATTACCATGCATGATGTTGTCAAGCCGGCTAACAATGTCTTCCATCCCAGCCCCAGGATAGCAAACCCTCTGTCTCCTACTCCTATCTTTCAAGCAGAATTTATCCAACCTAAATTTGAAACTACCCAAGGTCCTAGCTTCAATAACCCTACTAGGCAGACTGTTCCACTCATCAACTACCCTATTTCCAAACCAATACTTTCCTATATCCTTTCTAAATCTAAACTTATCTAACTTGAATCCATTATTGCGGGTTCTCTTTGGAGAGATATCTTCAAGACCTTATTTATATCCTCTTTGTTAATACCCATTTTCCACTTGTATACCTCGATCATGTCTCTCCTCATTCTACGTCTTACAAGTGAATGTAATTTAAGGGTCTTCAATCTTTCTTCGTAAGGAAGATTTCTAATGCTATGTATTAATTTAGTCATTCTACGCAGAATGTTTTCTAACGAATTTATGTCCATTCTGTAATATGGAGACCAAAACTGAGCTGCGTAATCTAGGTGAGGCCTTACTAATGATGTATAAAGCTGTAAAATAACCTCTGGACTTCTGTTGCTAACACTTCTTGATATAAATCCCAGTAATCTATTTGCCTTATTACGTATGCTTAGGCATTGCTGTCTTGGTTTAAGGTTGCTGCTTACCATCACCCCAAGTCCTTCTCGCAATCTGTATGGCTAAGTTCACGTTATTTAACTTATAAGTGCTTGGGTTATGGACACTCCCGAGCTTCAGAACCTTGCATTTATCTACATTGAATTGCATCTGCCACTTTTCTGACCACGAATTAAGTTTGTCTAAATCTTCCTGAAGTTCTATGACATCTATGTTTGAATCAATTATCCTACCTATCTTCGTGTCGTCGGCGAATTTGCTCATATCACTAGTAATTCCCTGTCAAGGTCATTGATATATATTATAAATAACAATGGGCCTAAGACTGATCCCTGTGGAACACCACTTGTTACAAGTCCCCATTCGGATTTAACCCCATTTATGCACACTCTCTGCTTCCTATTGGTGAGCCATGTCTCGATCCATGACAGCACTTTTTCTCCAATGCCATGAGCTGACACTTTCTTTAACAGTCTCTGGTGCGGTACTCTATCAAAAGCCTTACTAAAGTCTAAATAAACAATATCGAATTCTTTATCGTGATCAACAGCCTCAAAAGCTTTAGTGAAGAAGGTTAATAAATTAGATAGGCAGGAACGGCCCCTCGTGAATCCATGCTGAGTATCATTAATCAAATTATGGTTATCTAGATAGCTTCTAATAATATCATCTATAATTGACTCTAGTAATTTGCCTACAATTGAGGTCAGGCTTATTGGGCGGTAATTTGACGGTAGTGACTTGTCCCCTGCTTTAAAAATAGGAATTACATTAGCCATCTTCCACATATCAGACACTTTTTCCCCCAATGCCATGAGCTGCCACTTCTTTAACAGTCTCTGGTGCGGTACTCTATCAAAAGCCTTACTAAAGTCTAAATAAACAATATCGAATTCTTTATCGTGATCAACAGCCTCAAAAGCTTTACTGAAGAAGGTTAATAAATTAGATAGGCAGGAACGGCCCCTCGTGAATCCATGCTGAGTATCATTAATCAAATTATGGTTATCTAGATGGCTTCTAATAATATCAGCTATAATTGACTCTAGTAATTTGCCTACAATTGAGGTCAGGCTTATTGGTCGGTAATTTGACGGTAGAGACTTGTCCCCTGCTTTAAAAATAGGAATTACATTAGCCATCTTCCACATATCAGACACTACACTTGTCGTGTCCCTCAACCTTGAGTCGATGTTGTCAGTCCATCAATCTTGAATAGAATACAACATATGAGCGTAGAGGAAGCTTATATACTGTAGACAGGAGAGGTGAAGCAGTTGTAGGAGGTGTCACATTTGTCCAATGTGGAAGTAGGTCGTGCCCAAGGAATATTCAAGCGAAGAAATCCCTGTATTAAGATACAAAGATGTTGCAGTGTCAGACAGGCTGTAAATGAATGGTTCAGAGAACCGACGAGTTGGTAATTTAGACAATATGCAACACTTGGGTATGGTAAATTAGACACATATGCAACACTTGGGTATCTTTATTGAGGAAACGTTTCGCCACACAGTGGCTTCATCAGTCCATACAAAGGAGAATCTTGAAGAACAGGAGGAGTGTGAGGTTGTCAGTCCCTCAATCTTGACTCAAGATTGAGGGTGGTACGGTCGGCAAAGCACTGCGTACCTTGTCATGAGGTTCGTAGGTTCGAGTCTCCGTCGGCTAGAGATCAGTGTTTATATATATATATATATATATATATATATATATATATATATATATATATATACCAGCAGGCCGGACTTGATTCCTGGTGATGGGAAGGACAGTGTCTGCACTCTGAAGGAGGGATGTTATTGTTGCAGCTTTATAACTGTAGTGTAAGCACGCCTCTGGCAAGACAGTGATGGAGTGAATGATGATGAAAGTTTTTCTTTTTCTGGCCACTCTGCCTCGGTGGCCACCCTGCCTTGGTGGCGACCCTGCCTTGGTGGCCACCCTGCCTTGGGAAACGGCCGATGTGTTAATAAAAAAAAAAATAATAAATTCATATATAATATACATTTATATCGGTATTGCATTTGGTAATTGGTTTTTGTGGGACTTGATATAAAATGCTACTTAACATTTTAATGAAGGTTAATATGTTAAAAGCTCATATATTTTCGTTTTTCTTTTTGTGATATATTTAACTTGATTCAAAATAATGTTTGGTTTAATTATTGTTGAATGGAAGAGTGAAAATCAACAGAAATCATAGCACTCACTGAGACAGTTTCTACATAATGAACTTCAAAAAATAAAAAGGTTGATTTTTTTTACTGTTAATTGGGTTGTGAACAATTTTTTTGTACTATCTAATAGCAGTAACACATTTCAAATATGCTGGAAGCTTAGTTGTAGAGGATTTAGGTTCACAATTAAAATACCTATTGTCTGTGTGGAAAGAGTACAAACACCAAAAAAAGTCACTTTACACCATTTGATTGTGTTCATTTAGCAGTAAATAGTTGTTGTCTGGGTTTAACTAACGTAGTCGGCCGCATCCTGAATGGCTTTGCTTTTAAAATTGTTTGGGCTTTCAACTGAGCCAAGATACAATAACAGATTTAAGGTCTGCAAAGTCATGGATTTAAACAAATAAATAGGTGAAATAATAATTTTCAACTATGATTTAATATGATTTGACAGATCGTGTTATACAAACGTGCTGAGTATTTTACAGGAATTTTAATTAACACAATAATGTGAGAGAAACGTTGTGTTTTCTTATTGGTAAAAAATTACTTCTGTATGTTAACTGACCAGTTACATGGGTTTACTACTTTTTTGCAGTAATTTTGAGTTGTTTATCTCTCAGTTTGGAATTCTTCGAGCTCTGTACATAATACGAAACATTACGGACGAACTCCTGGACACAAAGAAGGACCGCATCCTCTACTGTACGCGCCTCTGTGTCCACCCTGACTATGGCCGTCAAGGTGTTTCTGTGAAGATTCAAAAGGTTTGTGTTAATCTATCTATTATGGTATTATGTTCTTGGTAGAAAATAAAGGCAGATGGTTAAAACCGAATAATATAATTCTTGGATATCAGTATCGACAAGAAAATCGAACTCTTCCATTTTGCCTGATATTTGTGTCATTGCTTCCCATGTCATTGTGTGTTCAGCCGTTATTCATGGACTTCTTTCAGTTATGTCTGGATGTTGCCACCAAGCAGGGCTTCACATTGGCCTGTGTAATAAGCGACAACCCCTTCAGTGAGAGGACAGCTTTTCATCTGGGCTTCGAGAATGTCAGAACACTAGATGTAAACACGCTGGAGAAAGGCCTCTTCGACCTGTCCCGTATGAACTACAAGATATTCAAATTTTTTACTAAATATCTGGGACCTGAGACAATATTGTCATCTAAGTTATAATCAGGAATCAGCCCATATTAACTAATCATATATTTGCGACATATATTAACTAATCATATATTTGCGACATATATTAACTAATCATATATTTACGACATCCAAAGAAATTATGGATGTTTGTTTACCACATAAATGTGAGGCCTCCACATACCTACAGGTCTTGTTCAAATATTGATTGTCTTGCTCACTGGTCATAGGTAAAGCAACTTATGATTAGTTCTGAGTAAAAATGTTTTTTTCTCGATTTAACGCTTATCCAATAATGCAAAGTTGTTGTTTTTTTATCTGCAACATGGAATGTTTTGTTCATTGATCTCACTTAAATTATTAAAAAGTGTTGAATAACATATTGCATGACTCGGACAACCTTCATGCTGGACCTCATGACACTGTGACAACCTTCATGCTGGACCTCATGACACTGTGACAACCTTCATGCTGGACCTCATGACACTGTGACAACCTTCATGCTGGACCTCATGACACTGTGACAACCTTCATGCTGGACCTCATGACACTGTGACAACCTTCATGCTGGACCTCATGACACTGTGACAACCTTCATGCTGGACCTCATGACACTGTGACAACCTTCATGCTGGACCTCATGACACTGTGACAACCTTCATGCTGAACCTCATGACACTGTGACAACCTTCATGCTGGACTTCATGACACTGTGACAACCTTCATGCTGGACCTCATGACACTGTGACAACCTTCATGCTGGACCTCATGACACTGTGACAACCTTCATGCTGGACCTCATGACACTGTGACAACCTTCATGCTGGACCTCATGACACTGTGACAACCTTCATGCATGACCTCATGACACTGTGACAACCTTCATGCTGGACCTCATGACACTGTGACAACCTTCATGCTGGACCTCATGACACTGTGACAACCTTCATGCTGGACCTCATGACACTGTGACAACCTTCATGCTGGACATCATGACACTGTGACAACCTTCATGCTGGACCTCATGACACTGTGACAACCTTCATGCTGAACCTCATGACACTGTGACAACCTTCATGCTGGACCTCATGACACTGTGACAACCTTCATGCTGGACCTCATGACACTGTGACAACCTTCATGCTGGACCTCATGACACTGTGACAACCTTCATGCTGGACTCATGACACTGTGACAACCTTCATGCTGGACCTCATGACACTGTGACAACCTTCATGCTGGACCTCATGACACTGTGACAACCTTCATGCTGGACCTCATGACACTGTGACAACCTTCATGCTGGACCTCATGACACTGTGACAACCTTCATGCTGGACCTCATGACACTGTGACAACCTTCATGCTGGACCTCATGACACTGTGACAACCTTCATGCTGGACCTCATGACACTGTGACAACCTTCATGCTGGACCTCATGACACTGTGACAACCTTCATGCTGGACTCATGACACTGTGACAACCTTCATGCTGGACCTCATGACACTGTGACAACCTTCATGCTGGACCTCATGACACTGTGACAACCTTCATGCTGGACCTCATGACACTGTGACAACCTTCATGCTGGACCTCATGACACTGTGACAACCTTCATGCTGGACCTCATGACACTGTGACAACCTTCATGCTGGACCTCATGACACTGTGACAACCTTCATGCTGGACCTCATGACACTGTGACAACCTTCATGCTGGACCTCATGACACTGTGACAACCTTCATGCTGGACCTCATGACACTGTGACAACCTTCATGCTGGACCTCATGACACTGTGACAACTTCACGACCTCATGCAGGACAACTCATGCGGACTCAACACTGTGACAACCTTCATGCTGGTCCTCATGACACTGTAACAACCTTCATGCTGGACCTCATGACACTGTGACAACCTTCATGCTGGTCCTCATGACACTGTGACAACCTTCATGCTGGACCTCATGACACTGTGACAACCTTCATGCTGGACCTCATGACACTGTAACAACCTTCATGCTGACAGACACTTCAACCTCAGTGATCATGAATGTGACAACCTTCATGCTGGACCTCATGACACTGTGACAACCTTCATGCTGGCTCATGACACTGTACAACCTTCATGCTGACTCATGACACTGTGACAACCTTCATGCTGGACCTCATGACACTGTGACAACCTTCATGCTGGACCTCATGACACTGTGACAACCTTCATGCTGGACCTCATGACACTGTGACAACCTCATGCGGACTCATGACACTGTAACAACCTTCATGCTGGACCATCATGACACTGTACAACCTTCATGCTGGACCTCATGACACTGTGACAACCTTCATGCGGTCTCATGACACTGTGACAACCTTCATGCTGGACCTCATGACACTGTAACAACCTTCATGCTGGACCTCATGACACTGTGACAACCTTCATGCTGGACCTCATGACACTGTGACAACCTTCTTGCTGGACATCATGACACTGTAACAACCTTCTTGCTGGACATCATGACACTGTAACAACCTTCATGCTGGACCTCATGACACTGTGACAACCTTCATGCTGGTCCTCATGACACTGTAACAACCTTCATGCTGGACATCATGACACTGTGACAACCTTCATACTGGACCTCATGACACTGTGACAACCTTCATGCAGGACATCATAACACTGTGACAACCTTCATGCTGGACCTCATGACACTGTAACAACCTTCATGCTGGACCTCATGACACTGTGACAACCTTCATGCTGGTCCTCATGACACTGTGACAACCTTCTTGCTGGACATCATGACACTGTAACAACCTTCTTGCTGGACATCATGACACTGTAACAACCTTCATGCTGGACCTCATGACACTGTGACAACCTTCATGCTGGTCCTCATGACACTGTAACAACCTTCATGCTGACTCATGACACTGTGACAACCTTCATGCGGACCTCATGACACTGTAACAACCTTTGCTGGACATCATGACACTGTGACAACCTTCATGCTGGACCTCATGACACTGTGACAACCTTCATGCTGACCTCATGACACTGTACAACCTTCATGCTGACCTCATGACACTGTACAACCTTCATGCTGGTCCTCATGACACTGTAACAACCTTCATGCTGACATCATGACACTGTAACAACCTTCATGCTGACCTCATGACACTGTAACAACCTTCATGCTGACTCATACACTGTAACAACCTTCATGCTGAACTCATGACACTTGACAACCTATCTTTATGAGGACGTTGCCACACAGTGTACAACCATCATGCTGAGAATCTAGAACATGTGATTCAGTCCTCATCTGACTATGACACTGTGCAGCCATCAATCAAGATTGATGGACATGACAACATCGTCTAAGTGAGCTCATGACATCTACAACCTTCATGCTTGATCTCTTATGATCACTGTGAAAACTTTCATGTACTCATGACACTGCTAAATCAATCTTCTGCTGAACCATTTATGCACTGTACAACCTTCATGCTGGACATCATGACACTGTAACAACCTTCATGCTGGACATCATGACACTGTACAACCTTCATGCTGGACATCATGACACTGTAACAACCTTCATGCAGGACATCATAACACTGTGACAACCTTCATGCTGGTCCTCATGACACTGTAACAACCTTCATGCTGGTCCTCATGACACTGTGACAACCTTCATGCTGGACATCATAACACTGTGACAACCTTCATGCTGGTCCTCATGACACTGTAACAACCTTCATGCTGGACCTCATGACACTGTGGAAAATAATGGAAGATACTTCAACCAGGTCATTGAATCCTTTGTTATTGTTTAGTACAGTTCAATACAGCTTTGGTATGTGAGTGATAAAGAGGAAGATCCGTGCAAACTCTGTGTTTGTGGTGGGATTTTGCCTGTAAAAACTTTGTTCTATATTTTATTAATAATCTAGTTTCATATTTTTGCAATTATTTTTTGCGTGAGTTCCATCCAGTAATATCCTGCTGCCATTCTTATTGTCTGACATCCTAAACTAGTATTTTTTAAGTACTTTTTCCTAGTTTTTTTTGGACTGTTTCAGTTCATGCCTCTTTACTTATGTATAACAACTATAAGAAAAAAATTTAATCTGTCCTGGTTGATTCTGATAAATTTTCATTCTCATTTTTTTCTCTTTTCAGTTTTTTTATTGGCATCATTTGCAATGTTCAAAACACCCATACAATGAAACCATATATACACGGTCCAAAAACACCTGTATAAGAAACCTTAGTCCCTACTTATTTCCTACCACAAAAACACTGACATACACCTCTAAGATGCAGTAAAACACTAACATACACTTCTAAGATGCAGTAAAACACTGACATACACCTCTAAGATGCAGAAAAACACTGACATACACCTCTAAGATGCAGAAATGAAACACCCTAGATGCGAAAATGACATACACCTCTAAGATGCAGTAAAACACTGAAATACACCTCTAAGATGCAGAAAAACACTGACATACACCTCTAAGATGCAGTAAAACACTGACATACACCTCTAAGATGCAGTAAAACACTGACATACACCTCTAAGATGCAGTAAAACACTGACATACACCTCTAAGATGCAGTAAAACACTGACTTACACCTCTAAGATGCAGTAAAACACTGACATACACCTCTAATATGCAGTAAAACACTGACATACACCTCTAAGATTCACTAAAACACTGACATACACCTCTAAGAAGCAGGAAAACACTGACATACACCTCTAAGAAGCAGGAAAACACTGACATACACCTCTAAGAAGCAGGAAAACACTGACATACACCTCTAAGAAGCAGGAAAACACCAGGAAAATGCGTAAACATTCAACTTTTTTTTCCTTTCATTTCATAAAAAAAGAGGTGTTTCACTATAAAAGTTGTTTCACTATAACAGGTGTTTCATATCAGGATTCACTATATCAGGTGTTTCACTATACCACATAACATAAACCTATACAGGTGTTACTCACTATCGTCTCAAAAAAAATAATATCCCATCAGGTATCACTAATGTTAGACAACACTATGTCTACAACCCAAGTAGACAACACTATGCTCACATCCAACGTAGACAACACTATGTCTACAACCCAACGTAATTGTACAACACTATGTCTACAACCCAACGTAGACAACACTATGTCTACAACCCAACGTAGACAACACTATGTCTACAACCCAACGTAGACAACACTATGTCTACAACCCAACGTAGACAACACTATGTCTACAACCACAACGTAGACAACACTATGTCTACAACCCAACGTAGACAACACTATGTCTACAACCCAACGTAGACAACACTATGTCTACAACCCAACGTAGACAACACTATGTCTACAACCCAACGTAGACAACACTATGTCTACAACCTAACGTAGACAACACTATGTCTACAACCCAACGTAGACAACACTATGTCTACAACCCAACGAGACAACACTATGTCTACAACCAATATAACAACACTATGTCTACAACCCAACGTAGACAACACTATGACTACAACCCAACGTAGACTACACTATGTCTACAACCCAACGTAGACAACACTATGTCTACTACCCAACGTAGACAACAGTATGTCTACTACCCAACGTAGACAACAGTATGTCTACAACCCAACGTAGACAACACTATGTCTACAACCCAACGTAGACAACACTATGTCTACAACCCAATATATACAACACTATGTCTACAACCCAACGTAGACAACACTATGTCTACAACCCAACGTAGACAACACTATGTCTACAACCTAACGTAGACAACACTATGTCTACAACCCAACGTAGACAACACTATGTCTACAACCCAACGTAGACAACACTATGTCTACAACCCAATATATACAACACTATGCCTACAACCCAACGTAGACAACACTATGACTACAACCCAACGTAGACTACACTATGTCTACTACCCAACGTAGACAACACTATGTCTACTACCTCAACGTAGACAACAGTATGTCTACAACAAAACGTCACACAACCACACCGGAAAATTCCACCACAATACACGTTTGTGTTGCACACATATAAAAACACTGTAGAAATTATACACGTATATATAGTCAGAAGCTGCACAGATTGTAAATTCAAACAAAATATAATAAACACATTACAAAAACATAACTCCTTTATCCCTCTCCACATAAATAATAATAATAATAATAATTTTTATTTCAATGCATGTTACAAGTGTACAATGTTATTGGTAGTTACAAATATAATACAATTATAAAACTGTAATGCAAGGAGGCCACTGGCATGCCATGACATTAGGGGCAGTTTATTCTAGAGACTTATTCACTAAGTACTTAATGCTAAAGAAATTGATTGAGTTTATTCTAGTTCTATATTATTTAAATTATTAAATGGTTATACATACTATTTAAAGACAATACAAGAGAAATTGGTTGAGTTTAATCTAGTTGTAGAATTTATTTCAAATTACAGTATGTTGATGCTATACTAGTATAATAACAATACTAGAAATAGTTTTTAGAGTTTCATCTAGGTATATATTTTATTTCAAATTAAGAAAATGATGATACTATAAGATTTTAAATGACAATATGATGATATGAGATTGCAACAAGTGTTAAGGAGGATGAACATATCAAAATGAGATCTTCTTAAGTAAAATAATATTGGGTTGGAAGTTTGTTACAGTATGAGTATTTAGTATAGTGAGTAGGTGACTTTTGAGAAAGTCTTGAATTGATTTTCCGACAAGGTTAACTTGATATTTACTGGTAATGAATTCCAGATTTTGGGGCCCTTTATGTGCATAGAATTTTTACATTGGTTAGTATGGACTCGGGGTATGTCAAATAGTGATCTGTGTCTTGTGTCATGTTCGTGGGACCTATTAAAGTTGTTGAGGGAGAATTCTGGTTAGGGTTAATATTAGATGTAGAGTTTTATGTATGTAGAAGGCACATGAATAGGTATGAATATTTTTTATGGTGAGTAGTTTTAAGGTTCTGATATAGGGGAGTATGCTGTCTAGAGTGGGAATTTGTTATCATCCTGACTGCAGCCTTTTGCTGGGTTATGAGTGGTCTAAGGTGATTTAATGTTGTTGGCCCCATGCACAGATTCCATAGGTGAGATAAGGGTAGATAAGAAATGATATAGTGCAATGAGAGCTGGTTGAGGCACATAATAGCGTATCTTAGATAATATACCTACTGTCCTTGAGATTTTCTTGAAATTTGTTGTATGTGTGTTTGGAATTTAAGACTACTGTCAAGGTGGATTCCTAGAATTTTCCTCTGTTGAGCCTTGTGATGGGTGAACCATTTAGCGTTATGTTAAGTGGAACATTTGTAGCTTTGTTTCCAAACTGAATGTAGTAGGTCTTGTCCGTATTGAGAGTAAGCTTATTTGTCATCATCCATGTTGATATTTTCTGTAATTCGGCATTAACTGTGTTGGCTAGTACGACTGGATTTGGGTGAGAGAAGACATATGTTGTGTCATCTGCAAACAAAATGGGTTTGAGTAGTTGTGATGCATTCGGTAGGTCATTTATGTAAATGAGGAATAGGAGGGCCCCAGGACACTACCTTGAGGGACACCGACTGTAATTTGTTGTGTGGAAGAGTTCTCTCCATTTGTGTTCACGTACTGACTTCTGTTGCTAAGGTACGACTTTGGTAGTTGAGGGGTGCCCCTAATACCATAGTGCGCTAGTTTTGTGAGCAATAAATCATGGTCGACTGTATCAAATGCTTTGCGTAGGTCTATGAAGATTCCCAGCGGAACCTCTTTCTTCTCAAGTGCGGTGTATATTAACTCTAACATGTGTGTTATAGCATCGTTTGTGGTCTTGTTGGTCCTGAATCCAAATTGACAGGGGTTTAGTACATTGTGTGAGACGAGGTAGGAATAGATCTGTTTATGAATTAATTTTTCGAAGATTTTAGAAAGCAGTGGTAAATTTGAGATTGGTTTTCAAAACCCTGAAAACCAGAAACTAAAACATACACAGCAAAAACATCAAACTTAACCTATAAAAATGCAACAGAAACCTGGGCTATCTGCACCCAAGCTCACTGTCTGTTGACTATCACATAGAAGCTCCTAACCTCGACACATGTCATATAAAGCTTGCTGCCAAAACGTCCACCCAAAAACAACTACTTGATCACAAGAATATCACTACACTTATTACATCCTAGAGGAAAACCACATGCGCCTATTATCCCTATGACGACCCCCAAACCAACTCAACCTCTCAGTTTGAGTCACACACACCATAACCTTTATCGACCCCAAAGAACCCCTGAAACGTCCAACTCACTAACCTCACATCCCACTCCAACCCAACCTATCCTAGCACATCCCTATAGACCCACACCTAACCAACCACACTAGCAAGCAACCAAACTATAACCTAGCCCACCCTAAAACTGCACGCCCCACCCTACCTGCCCAACTTTCCCCCACACCCACAACCACCCGACCAGTCCCCCTCGATAGTCACCTACATCACCTCCAAGTTCTCTCATATAAACCTTGATTCCTACATTTGTCTGGTAAAAATGTGCATACCTCATCCCACCCACTACCTCGCACATACCCACGACACATGTATGAAATCAACCACCAGGTACATTAACCCCCTACGTACATTTTCCCGAAAACCTCCAACATCCAGGCTTAAAGCCCCAAACAGCGAAAGCCCACCCCACCCACACTTCTAAGGACCCTGCCAAACCATTCCCTTAACCTGCCTAAATCCCCACAAAAATACACCACATGGTATGACATATCCAAAATCCCACTTCTCAAACAAGTACCTCACCAGCTAAACCCATCACAAACAATTGCGCTCTAGAAGCCACGATTCCATGCAGGAATCGAAAGCCATCTCCTAACCCTCGTCCTCAGCCTCAACTTCCGGAACGCTAACCAAGTCGCCTGCCAATTATACTTTGGGTACTCTGCTACCCCTGCACGATACCCCCTCCTCATAAGCTTGTCCAAAACCCCACCTGAAAACCCCTCAGCTCCCTGACTACCAGTGAAACCTCAACATCGCCTCACATAATCTCAGGTCATTTCCACTCCACCATCTCCGACCTCATGCATGACCACCCCCACCTGTTTACCACCCATCCCCCTTTCTCCACATATCTCTGCTTCACATATAACCCTATAAGCATCCTATGTAAGGGTATCAACCCCAAACCTCCCTACTAACCAGTGTCATGACAACCTCCTTATTTAGCCAATGTCTACCAAAACCCCATATATACCGCAACACTCTCCACTGTAACAATTCAACATCCCTCCCCACGAGTGCGACACCCTCGCCACATGCCACAATTTACGTCATGTCTCCTGGTTTCCAACCACTCATTCGCCCTATTGTCGCTGCTTCCACCTTAGAAGAATTTTCTTCCCTCGCTTACTCAGGCTTTACAATAAATTATCCCGCATATCTTCAAGCACTCGACAACATTCCAACCATACCTCATCCCAATTCACCACCACCTACGCCCCAACCACTAACAATTTAGATTTTACCCTTTAATCCTCATCCCCATAGCTGCCCCAAAACACCTATAATCCTACCTATAGTATCTAACCCTCCCATCCACCTACTAGAATTGTTGTGTCATCGACATAACCAACAATCCCTGACTCACAACCAGGTACCTGACCCCCCCCCTACCCCCATCAACACTAACCTATAAAAAGGATCCTGCAAGCATGCAAACATAATTTGCGACAAAGGGCAACCCTGCCACAAACCCCCGCTTCATGCTCACCACGTCTCCCACCCTCCCATTCACTTGAACCCGCACCAAACATTCCTTCAACACCCCCAATGTTGAATATAAAAATCACTAGGTAAGCATCGACCCCCGGTGCTTTACCCATTTGCATACCCTTTACCGCTAACCACACCTCCTCAGTTATACTACCCTCCATACCTTTCCTCTCCTCCTCACTAATCCCTACCTGTATACCTTCCAAAACCTCTTCTTGTGCCTCCACCTCCCCAACCTCTGGTCTAGGTACCCCGAACCGAACATCCACAAACCTGCTCATCCCCTCTGTCGACCGCAGTACCTGTCCCTCCCCGTATCCTCCTAACTCCTCTTGCACCTTCAAAGATGTCAACGTCATGCTCTGTCTCCTCTTTCAAAACCCCTGCAAGACAGTCAAGGATGGTTTGTCCCCACAGCACATCCTCAATGCCTGCCCTCACTCTGATAGCCTGGAATCTCTCATTCTGTATGTCCTTCAACTGACCCCTCAATATCTCTATGTCCTCCAGCAAGTAACCTGCCCTCCCCCACATAACAATCCCTCAACTGCCCCCTCCAGATACCTCTGTAGGTCATAATGCAATTGTGCCTGCTCCCTCACCTCTCGTTTATAAAATTCCTGAATGCCCATTTTGCAACTCCATTCCACCAGCCCACCACATCTTCCTATCCCATCCCATCATTACACATCCCCTCCCACCACTCCTCAAAACTATTCCTATACAGTTCCCCCGCAACAACCCCACATTAAGCTTCCAATAACTAACATACGTTCTAACAGCCCCCTCCCATCCCAACACTGCCAACACACCCCTGTGATTGGAAAACCCAACATCAACGCATTCCACACCCTCTACCATAGCATACCTCGACACATACACGTGATCGAGCCATGCAGCATAACCCCTACGTATGAACGTATGATCAATATGCCCCCCACCAACCCCCACTACATCTGTGACACCTGCCGCACCCAAAATGTCACGTAAAACCCCCAACTCACACCCTGCCCCTCTCGGTTCCACATCCCTCTTCCTTATCACACAGTTCCAATCCCCTGCAATAATCGTCACTACCGGCAAACCATATAAGAAATATATCAACTCTCTCTCACAAACTCTTCCTTAGTTCTTCTACAACTTATAGCCGGCATATAAACTCCCACTATACACACTCTGACATTCCCCCATAAACCCTCGACCTTACAAAACCCCCCCCCTCTTCCCTCACTCACTGAAAGGGACTGGTCACACATATTCCTACAGCCACCCATCCCTTGAAACTACCCGCATAAACTGTAAACCCACTTAACTTCAAACTCTCTCCAACCTATAATTATGCTCCTGCAATATACACAATCCACATTTAAACGTCTCAGCATCACCTCTACCCATTTACGTTTGACCTCCACTGGGAGGCCATTTACATTCATCGTTAGACAACTGAAAAGAACGCAGGGGCTTTCCTCTATGCTCAACTTCCTCGTCACTCACCGACCTTGCCCTGACCAATGCTCTCTCCTTACTGGCACACCTGTCAATGGACTGAATACCTCCGTACATCCACTCCAAAGCTTCAAACGGTACATTACAAATTCTTATCCAAGTGTAGAACTGGGACACATCTCGCAGTGTTGAAATAAGGAATTATATGGTAGAACATGGGAATCGAGTTTTTCAGCGGGCTACAGGACTTTAACGATGGTTAGGTTGCAAGGTTTGGGGACGGGTAATTCCAAAATGGTGGATGAGAAGGAGAGTGTTTGGCTGTATATGGGGGTTGGGGTAGGGCAGGACGGGTGACTTCTGAACTTGTTACAGAGGTGGACTTATGACGAATAAGGGGGGTATGAATGGAGGAGTGGTTTGGAGTTTTTCATCGACTTTTGGACTAAGGATACATAGAAAAGTTTTTTGTGAGGGGAAAGCGTGGGGACTGTCTGAGTGTCGAGGGGCCTTGTTGCAGATTTAATTGTATTATGAATGTAAAAGAATCATGGTGATGTACGACTGTGACTTATGTAATATTGTTAAACACATATTGGTATGGGTTTTCTCTTATATAACCCAATAAGTACAGGTGGAACAGCTTTGAATGAGTATCTATGTCTTTATTGATGACGCTTTTTAAGCTTACTAGTATATTTTAATTTTTCCATCAGTGGGACATGCTGGTGTTTGGATGTGGAGGGTTTATGTGTAGGGTAATAATACCCTTTTTTGTAGGATAGCTGAGGCAGGTTGGGGCTTCAGAATCAGAGGATTATTATTATTCATTGTTTAATTATTACATCCCAGAGGTTACTGGGAGTTGATGGATGCCTTCGGGCCTTTTTGTAAGTTAGGGTTTTCTGAATTCTATACGAAGTGTTTAGCTCTGGGGATGTATAGGTGTAATGGCCTACGGGCAGATATAATGTATTGAAGTACTATACTTTTTTGAAACTTTCTTAAGTTTCAGGGAGACAGGATTATTGTGATAGCTTTTTTACAGAATTTATCGTGCTAATGTTTTTAAATTACGCCATATTATGTATATGCTCCTTATGTTCTGCTGAATATAATAATGATGCTTGAAGCTTGGTGAAAAAAAATTTTTTGTGTGTGTTTCTGGGATTATAAAATTTTCTGTTTGGAGATATGTTTGCAATGTTTTGTCCTTGTACTGGGTTTCAAAATAAGATGTTTTAATGTATATTTCTTGTTATATAATTTGTACTATGTCAGAGTTTGGGGCAGAGGTAGGGTAGCGGTAGATTTAGGAGGTCTTGGAGCGGTTATAGGCATGGTGCTAGCTGCTTAGATGTATTAAGTTGTGATAGGATTTATGTGTATATATAGTCACAATGTGTTGCTGAGCTGCATGTCTACAGAACGGTATGTAATTGTTGCAAACACTATTATAGAATTTTAAAACTAAACTGACTTTGTGTTATGATAGGACGCTCACTTTTATTTATTTAAGGTGAATTTCCTTTGAATTGTACTGGGTTTTGAGGGATGTTGAGAAATTGACTTATTCCCAGAATTTACACACATTGGAGTGATGTGATGAAAGGTTGAGGGTTTTTATGTAATATATACGGTGGACATGTTAAATGTTTTCCTTTTTGGGGTTCGCGTTTGGCGGCCGACCTTTACTTTGTATATACTGTATGGTTTTAAATAAAAAAAAAAAAAAACTAGTGAGCAACTTTACTGTCAATCTGGAGTATAGCCTTTATTCTAGCTGTGTGATAGTGAGCAACTTTACTGTCAATCTGGAGTGTAGTCTTTATTCTAGCTGTGTAATAATGAGCAACTTTACTGTCAATCTGAAATATAGTCTGTGGGGAATTATGAGACTACCTGTATGGGCTTTCACTAACACTTACATACAATAATCTCAACGGGAGGTGACCGCCTACAATATTTACAGCAGTTACCTCGCGAGGCGTGTGAGAAAACTTAAGTCGTCCTGGTCACAGAAAACGACTCGATAACGCACTCACTCTAGACACATCTATCCTAGCCCAGTATAATAAATTACAGTAGATCGCACCAGTACGACGATACTACAATAGTTGTGGACTGTATATGTAAATGGACTGATTAGAAAGAAGGGTAAGAGAGTACACACACCAACACGAGAAGACCATCACTTACCCAATATTATTGATGGTCACTGGAGAACGTTGACGTACCCACAATACCTGTACTATTAAAACACACCTAACTGGCCAGTATCAGTTTGTCATAAATAGAAAGGTTACTTAGCTGTGGGTGAGGGGGCAGCATTCCTTGTCTTTCCTCCTCCGACTTCGATATCCTGCTAAGTTGATACGATTCTTTTTCTAACAGGACGATGGTATCAATTTGTTTGTCCTGATTTAGGAGCCGTGACTCCGTAATACCTGCGTGGTCCTCGAGACTGGGCCATGAGGTCATGTCCTCAATCGGGAATTGGCGACTTGTATCCCTTCGCCTTTTCCCTTAATTTAAGGGTATTACCACTAATTTCTCCAAAGTTCACACGGCGACTTAATGTCCCTCTAAATTTCACTCATCAGAAGTTGATCCATTAATATCTGAGTCCGATGAACAATGATCAGACCGCTGGGTAGTTCTCCCACCGAATACTCATAATGGCGCGTGCGTCACTCGCTATTTAACCAATTACCACCCTATTATAGCGGTTTCCTGATTAATACAAATACAAAGACAAATATTTTATTTCTTCCCAATTTTACTTAGAAGTTTACATAGAAGTGCAAGGAGAGCCACTGACATGCCATGGCATTGAGAGCAGCTTAATCTAATGGTTTATAGACTATGTACATAATATTTGAGAAATTGATTGAGTTTGACTTGTTTAAATATTGTTCAGATTACAATACGATGATATTACAGTGGGCAAATTACAATATGGTGATACTACATTGTAACAAGTGTTTAGTAGGATGGTTGTTAATAGTAAAAATTGAAATTATCTTAAGGAAAATAACATTGAGCATTTTTTAAAGTAATTTACAGAATGCGTATTTAGTTTAGGGTGAGTAGGTGGTAATATAATAGTAATTTAATAGTAAAAATTTAAATAATTTTATAGGAAAATAACACTGAGCATTTTTGAAAGTAATATAATAGAACATAATATTAAAAATGGTAATTATCTTATAGGAAAATAACATTGAGTATTTGTTGAGTATGAGAATTTAGTTAAGGGTGAGTAGGTGGTTTCTGAGAAGAGTCTTAAAATGATTTTCAGACAAGGTTATTTTAGTATTTACTGGTAATGAATTCCAGATTCTGGGGCCCTTTATGTGCATAGAATTTTTACACAGGGTGATATGGACACGGAGTATATCAAAAATGATCTGTGTCTTGTGTTGTGGTCATGGGTCCTATTAAAGTTGGTGAGGAAAATTTTGAGCGGAGGGTTTATATTAGAGTGTAGAGTTTTATATATGTAGTAGGCACAAGAATAAGTGTGAATGTTCTTAATGGTGAGTAGCTTTAGGCTTTTGAATATTGGCGGAGTATGCTGTCTAGAGTGGGAATTTGTTATCATTCTGACTGCAGCCTTTTGCTGGGTTATGAGTGGTCTAAGGTGATTTACTGTTGTTGATCCAAATGCACAGATTCCATAGGTGAGATAAGGGTAGACGAGTGAGTGATATAGTGCAAGGAAAGCTGATTGAGGCACTGTAGTGATACCGCTCTTGTGGGGAGCCGCAGCAGGACACAATACTGCACCACCTCAGGGGCCCCTTACAATAACAACAAACATAGTACAGCGATTGCCTAGCACATGGCGTGTGGTCTCTCTCTTACACAGATACATTCTTGATGCAGATTACATGGTAAGCTTAAATATGTCGCCAGTAGCTATAGCTTTTCTGAGGACATATGCACCTTACATCACCTGTCCCAGCAGCAGTCATTAGATGTATTTTCTTCTGTTGCAGACTATGTACCATGGGTTCTGTGTTCAATAAAGCCTAGAAATAAGGCCTGTGTTTTTATCACAACAATTTATTGAACACAGATATACTGGGCTACCTGTTGGTGATTCTGAGCTAGACTACATTACAACATGGAGCGTTTACTGAAACCTGAGAGGCTAGACTCTGACCCCAGTGTATCAACGGCTGCTCAGGAATGGAAGCACTGGTTTAAGACTTTCGAAAACTTCTTGAGAGCCTTTCCTCAGGAAGATCTAGATAAACTAAGCCTGCTCATCAACTTTGTGTCACCTAAAATCTATGAGGTTATTTCTGAGTGTAATACCTATGAAGATGCTATCAATGCCCTCAAGTCTCAGTATATTAAGCCCACAAATGAAATTTTTGCACGATATCGTCTTGCAACTCGCCGCCAGCAGATTGGTGAATCCTTAGAGGAATACTTTCAAGCATTGAAAATATTAGGTAAGGACTGTAACTTCCGAGCGGTGACAGCTTCTCAGTATTGTGAAGAGTCCATCAGGGATGCTTTTATCTGTGGCCTGCAATCACCAATAATAAGGCAGCGTTTATTGGAGAATAAAACTCGGGACTTAGCCACTACCCTTGACCAGGCAAGAGCATTAGATTCAGCCCAAAAGAATTCTGAAATGTACAGTACTACCCAGCCTTCTCGAGTGGTAAGTGCTGCAACTCCCGACCAAGACTCTTTTAATGAGGTTACCGTGGAACCTGCCTCAGTGACAGCAGCTGCAGGCACAAAGTGTTTCTTTGTGGTTTTTCAAGACATCCACGTCCAAAGTGTCCGGCTCGTGAAGCAATGTGCCATCAATGCCATAAGAAAGGTCACTTTGCTAAAGTATGTCGTGCTAATGCATCAACAAGAGCTAGTGCTTCTACGCATTCCGACCAGGCGACTCTAGCAACAGTGACTTCTGCGGCTGCTCCAAATTCACTGTCAAAGGCAGTTGTGAAAGTGTTCATCAAAGGAACAGAAGTAGATGGTCTGATTGACAGTGGCAGCTCAGAGAGTTTCATCAACCTTGACGTAGTTAAACGCCACTCCTTGACGGTACATCACTCATCAGGTACCGTTTCCATGGCATCAACATCTCTCTCATTCAGACGTTAGGGTTTTGTAAGGTAAACCTTAGAGTTAATGGCAGGGATTATCAAGATGTACATTTAGCTGTTCTGCCACAACTGTGCTCTGATGTGATCCTTGGTCAGGACTTTCAGAAGCGTCATGGTAGTGTTACCTTAACATATGGAGGTGAACTGCCTCCTCTCGTTGTCTGTGGTCTTAGCACTTTAAGGGTAGACCCACCAAAGCTGTTTGGAATCTTACTGCGGATTGTCATCCTATATCAGCTAAGTCACGCCGCTATTCTTATGAAGATAGGATGTTCATTGAGAAAGAAACTCAGAGGCTGCTGAAGGAGGGTGCACAGGTCGTTGTTGTCAAGGATGATTATAGGAAACGGAGGCTGGCTATCGACTATTCTGAGACAATCAACAAATTTACACTTCTTGATGGGTACCCTCTACCTCGAATTGATGATACAGTGAACAAAATTGCTCAGTACTATGTGTTTAGCACAATTGATCTACGAAGTGCCTATCATCAAGTTCCTATAAGGAATGAAGATAAACCATACACAGCGTTTCAGGCTAGTGACGGCCTCTATCAGTTTTGGGGTTACCAATGGGGTAGCCTGTTTCCAACGAATTATGGATTCACTCATTCAGGAAGAGCAACTTATGGGAACTTATGCATATTTAGATAATGTTACCATTTGTGGCAAGACCCAGGAGGAACATGATGCAAACCTTGATAAGTTTTTGGAAGCTGCCAAGAAGAAAAATATCAGTTACAATGAAGAAAAGTGCACTTTTTCCACTAAAAGGCTTAACATCCTTGGTTATGTGGTGGAAGGATGTGCACATCCCCAGACCCTGAAAGACTTCGACCTCTACGGGAACTTCCAATGCCCCAAGACAAAAAGTCACTCTTGGTCTCTTTGCTTATTACTCACAGTGGATCTACAACTATTCAAGTAAAGTTCGCCCACTGAGTGCTACCCGATATTTCCTGTGACAAAGGAAGCAGAAACTGCTTTCATACTCTCAAACAGGACATTGAAAACTCAGTAGTTCAGGCCATTGATGAGTCCCTACCATTCGAGGTGGAAACGGATGCATCTGAAGTTGCCATTGCTGCAGTCCTATCTCAGGCAGGACGTCCCGTAGCTTTCTTTTCAAGAACTTTTCAAGGATCAGAGAAGTGCTATGCTGCTGTAGAAAAGGAAGCCCAGGCCATCATAGAAGCAGTTCGCCACTGGAGGCATTATTTAACAGGCAGACATTTCACTGTAAGGACTGACCAACGGTCCGTGATGTATATGTTTGACAAGAAGCACAAAAGTAAGATCAAGAATGAAAAGATATTACGCTGGAGGATGGAACTATCGTGTTATAACTTTGATATTCTGTATCGACCGGGTAAGAAAACATTTCACCTGATGCATTCTCTAGGTCCCACTGTGGAGCAGCATGTCATGATTTGCAATCACTCTCAGAGCTCCACAAGGCCTTGTGTCACCCAGGAGTTACACGCCTGTATCATTTTGTTAAATCTAAGAATATGCCCTACTCAGTGGAAGAGGTCCGACAAGTGATCAGATCATGCAGAGTATGTGCAGAGTGCAAGCCAAACTTTCACCAGCCAGAGAAAACTCATCTCATAAAAGCCACCCAGCCTTTCGAGAGACTGAATATAGATTTCAAAGGACCTCTACCAAGCATAAACCAGAATAGGTATTTCCTTAACATAGTAGATGAATATTCTAGGTTTCCTTTGTGTTCCCCTGTGCAAATATGACTGCTTCAACTGTCATCAGTTGTCTTTCCCAGTTATTTGCTATTTTTGGTATGCCGGCCTATATCCATTCAGACGGGATCCTCGTTCATGAGTAATGAACTTCAGGAGTTTTTGGCTAACAAAGGGATTGCTTGCAGCAGAACAACAAGCTACAACCCTCAAGGCAATGGTCAAGTGGAGCGGTTCAATGGTACTATATGGAAGTCAGTTACAATGACACTGAAATCTCGCAATCTACCGGTTCAACACTGGCAGACTGTCTTACCTGATGCCCTTCACTCTATTAGATCATTGCTGTGCACAGCTACTAATGCTACCCCTCATGAGAGACTCTTCAACTATTCACGTCGTTCCTCTACGGGAGCCTCCATGCCCACCTGGTTATGTCACCCTGGACCCATTCTCCTGAAGAGTCACCGTAGGATGAACAAGACGGATCCTTTAGTGGAAGAGGTAGAGCTCCTACAAGCTAATCCGCATTATGCCCACATTCGCTACCAAAATGGTGAAGAGACTACTGTATCTACAAGACACTTAGCCCCAGTTGAAACCAATGTTAGTGCGGAATCTCAAGATACACCAATAGATGTTGCGAAAGATGCTTCGGTTTCTCCAGGGAAGTCCCTTGAGGCTACCCCTATTGAAATAGAGGACGCCGCTCCAGCAGATAGTCAAACCCCGCTAGAAAATACCAAACCCGGTGAAGAGGCTCAAGGGCTACGAAGGTCTGGACGTACACGTCACCCACCTAACCGTTTGGAGGATTACTGTATCTGATATTTTAGAAGGGGGAGATTGTAGTGATACCGCTCTTGTGGGGAGCCGCAGCAGGACACAATACTGCACCACCTCAGGGGCCCCTTACAATAACAACAAACATAGTACAGCGATGGCCCAGCACATGGCGTGTGGTCTCTCTTACACAGATACATTCGTGATGCAGATTACATGGTAAGCTTAAATATGTCGCCAGTAGCTATAGCTTTTCTGAGGACATATGCACCTTACATCACCTGTCCTGCAGCAGCAGTCATTAGATGTATTTTCTTCTGTTGCAGACATGTACCATGGGTTCTGTGTTCAATAAAGCCTAGAAATAAGGCCTGTGTTTTTATCACAACAGGCACATAGTAGTGAACCTTTGATAATATGATTACTGTCTTTGAGATTTTCTTGGAAATTTGTTGTATGCGTGTTTGGAATTTTAGGCTACTGTCAAGGTGGATTCCTAGGAATTTTCCCTCTGTGAGTCTTGTGATGGGTGAACCATTGAGCGTTATGTTAAGTGGAACATTTGTGGCTTTGTTTCCAAACTGTCATCCATGTAGATATTTTCTGTAATTCGGCATTAACAGTGTTGGCCAGTATAACTGGATTTGGGTGAGAGAAGACATATGTTGTGTCATCTGCAAATAATATGGGTTTGAGTAGTTGTGATGCATTCGGTAGGTCATTTATGTAAATGAGGAATAGGAGTGGACCCAGGACACTTCCTTGAGGGACTCCGACTGTAATTTGTTGTGTGGAAGAGGTCGCTCCATTTGTGTACACGTATTGGCTTCTATTACTAAGGTATGACTTTAGGTAGTTGAGTGAGTGCCCCTTATACCATAGTGTGCTAATTTTGTGAGCAGTAAATCATGGTCGACTTTATCAAAAGCTTTGCGTAGATCAATGAAGATTCCCAGTGGGACTCCTTTCTTCTCAAGTGCGGTGTATATTAACTCTAGCATGTGTATAATAGCATCGTTTGTGCTCTTGTTGGTCCTGAATCCAAATTGACAGGGGTTGAGTACATTGTGTGAGACGAGGTAGGAATAGATCTGTCTATAAATTAATTTTTTGAAGATTTTAGAAAGCAGTGGTAAATTAGAAATTGGTCTATAATTATTCAAGTCTGTTTGATCACCTCCTTTGTGGATCGGGGTGACCCTAGCTATTTTGAGAATTGATGGGAAGGTAGAGGCTTCAATGGATTTATTGAATAGTGTTGCTATAATTGGTGAGAGTACTTGTGAAGCTTTTTTGTACATAAAAGATGGTAAGCTGTTTATGTCTCCTGCCTTGTTTTTAAGGGTGTTGATTATGAGCGAGACTTCAATTGGGTTGGTAGGAGCTAGGAATAGTGTATCTGGGTAGGTGTTTGTGAGGTAGAGTGTCGGACGGGTGTTCGAGCTTGGGATTTTACTCGCTAGATTCTTTCCTATGGTGGGGAACAAAACATTAAGTCTGTTTGCTATCTCAGTTGGTGATAGTAGGGGGTCATCTGTTTTTGATAATTTGATGGTATTGTTCTTGGATATCTTTTTATTTCCTAGAATTGCAGAGAGGGTTTTCCAGGTCTTTTTCATATCACCTTTTATGTTCTGGAGTCTGTTCTCATAATACAATTTTTTGGACCTTCTTATCAGGCTGGTAAGTATTGATGAGTAGCGTTTGGATTGTTCTCTGGTTATTAGACCCCTTCTGTATTGTTTTTCATATTGGTGCCTTTTGTTAATGGATTTAAGGATGCTGGGTGTTAGCCAGGCATTGTTAATTCTCTTAGCTGTGATCTGTTTAGTTTTTTTAGGGCAATGTTTGTTATTGAGGTGGTGTTTTTTTTAAGGAAATTCTTGATGCATTAATTAGTATCTGAATATGTTTCTAACTCATTATGCCAGTCAAAGTTAATCATAGCTGTTATAAAGTTATTAACAGCTGACTCGTTATGTAGTCTGAAGGTAACTTTTGTAATATCTTGGGGCAATTTACCTAGGTTGGTTATGAGAAAGGTAGGGTAGTGGTCTGTGGTGTTGTCTGTGATTATGCCTGATTTTAGAGGGGATATAGTGTTAATCCAGATGTGGTCTAATAATGAGGTACTAGTCTCGGAGATTCTTGTAGGTTTTGATATTGTTGGTAGTAACAAGCAGTTGCTCATAGTGTCTGTGAATTCGGTTACCTGTGGGTCCTGGTCATGTAGGAGATTTATGTTGAAATCACCTGTGAGCAGCAAATGGTCTTTGTTCATGTGTGCATCAGTTATCAGGTTTCCTAGTTTTTCACTAAAGTGGTAAATGTTTGACTGTGGTAATCTGTAGATGTTTATCACTGTGAGGTGTTTTGCAGGTCTTTTGATTTAAATTTAGATATAATATATTCTCCATGCTCATCCCTTGTGCAAGAGTTATTCATACATTCAAATT
Source organism: Cherax destructor (assembly GCA_009830355.1). Taxonomy (NCBI): domain Eukaryota; kingdom Metazoa; phylum Arthropoda; class Malacostraca; order Decapoda; family Parastacidae; genus Cherax; species Cherax destructor. The sequence continues at coordinate 95,662 of WNWK01007015.1, forward strand.
GATCTGAGTAATATATAGCTATTCCACCCCCTCGCTGATCTGTCCTACAGTTGTGAATGGCTGTGTAACCTGAGATGGCATAGACATCTGTTGTATCAGGCTTTAGCCAGGTCTCAGTGAGTGTGATGATTGACATATTGGTCTGTAGGGATTGGAGTAGTGCTGTGAGGTCATCATAGTGTTTGCTCAAGGATCTAACATTGTAATTGAAGATAGTTAAGTTATTGTTATCTCTTAGTACTGTCTTTGCTTGATCAGCTGTGTAATAGTTACAGTTGCTGTTGGAATCATGTAAGTCATTTAATAATAGGTTGATGTCAGGATCAATGCCTGTAATCATAAGATTTAGTGTGATTCTATAACTAGACTTGAGAACAATGGATTATGCTAAACTTAATAATATTGTACTAGATTAAATTCTTACTGACTATTGGAATATTACAATTTTGATCAATTGTTCACAGAGATATAGGATATTTGAACAATGTTGATGATTTACTAATTGAACTGGCTAATGAATGGTTGGAATAATTACTATGAATAGTATTAGATTGTTTTGGATAATTATTTGGATTCAATATTGCACTGGTTGAAACTTTAGAGTTTATAAAAGGCAATAGGAGGTAAATGAATTCAAAGAACTATTGGACTAATAGTAAAAAAGGTTTTGATCAAATTTTAAGCAAATAATACCTGGAGAGTATACCTGGGGAGAGTTCCAGGGGTCAACGCCCTGCGGCTCGACCTGTGACCAGGCCTCAAGTTGGATCAGAGCCTGATCAACCAGGCTGTTACTGCTGGCCGCACGTAGTCCAACGTACGAACCACTGCCTGGCTGGTCAGGTACCGACTTTAGGTGCCTGTCCAGTGCCTGCAATAAAATACCGATTTATATATTTCTTTCAACACGTCGGCCGTTTCCCACCGAAGCGGGTGGCCCAAAATGGAAAACGAAAGTTTCCCTTTTACATTTAGTAATATATACGTACATGAGAAGGGGTTACTAGCCCCTTGCTCCCGTCATTTTAGTCGAACAGTCTTGGGCCCCTGACACTTATTTTGTTGTCTCTCAACGTGCTAGTGGCACCCTGCTTTTCATTGGGGGATGTTACATCGCCTGCCGAGTCTTTTGCTTTCGTAGGAGTGACTCTCGTGTGCAAGTTTGGTACTAATCCCTCGAGAATTTTCCACGTGAATATAATAATGTATCTCTCCCGCCTGCGTTCTAGGGAGTACAGGTTTAGGAACTTCAAGCGTTCCCAGTAATTGAGGTGGTTTATCGCAGTTATGCGTGCCGTGAAGGTTCTCTGAACATTTTCTAGGTCAGCAATTTCACCTGCCTTGAAAGGTGCAGTTAGTGTGCAGCAATATTCCAGCCTTGGCATCCCTGGTTTTGAAGGTTCTCATTATCCATCCTGTCATTTTTCTAGCAGATGCGATTGCTACGGTGTTATTGTCCTTGAAGGTGAGATCCTCTGACATGATCACTCCCAGGTCTTTGAGATTAGTTTCTCGCTCTATTGTATGGTTGGAATTTGTTTTGTACTCCGATGAGATTTTAATTTCCTACGTTTTCCATATCTGAGTAATTGAAATTTCTCATCATTGAACTTCATATTGTTTTCTGCAGCCCATTTAAAGATTTGGTTTATGTCTGCTTGGAGTCTTGCAGTGTCTTCAACGGTGGACACTGTCATACAGATTCGGTGTCATCTGCAAAGGAAGACACGGCACTGTGAGCTTATATCCTGTCTATGCCCGATATGAAGATGAGGAACAGGATGGGAGCGAGTACTGTGCCTTGTGGAACAGAGCTTTTCACTGTAGCCGCCTCAGACTTTACTCTGTTGACTACTACTCTTTGTGTTCTATTGTTAGGAAATTATAGATCCATCTACCAACTTTTCCTGTTATTCCTTTATCACGCATTTGTGTGCTATTACACCATGTACACTTGTCAAAGGCTTTTGCAAAGTCTGTGATATAACATCTGCATTCTGTTTGTCTTCTAGAGCATCCCGGACCTTGTCGTAGTGGTCCAGTGTTGGGACAGACAGGGCGACCTGCTCTAAACCCATGCTGCGTTGGGTTGTGTAATGATGGGTATCTAGATGAGTGGCGATCTTGCTTCTTAGAACCCTTTCAAAGATTTTTATGATATGGGACGTTAGGGTATTGGTCTGTAGTTCTTTTCTATTGCTTTACTGCCTCCTTTGTGGAGTGGGTTATGACTGGACGACCCAGTGTTCATGCTCGGGGTCCCGCAGTTACTAAAACAACACATAATTTTTGAAACAGTAATAAATAATTAATAATGATTAATAATAATAATTAATTAATATTGGTCAACAATGGTCCCAACAGTCAAAAACATCCCTCTCCAAATTATAGATTACTTGGGACTTTTAGTTCTCAAAATTACATTTGTTATTTACAAGCTCAAGCATCTTAACCTATAATTTATACCATCATATTTAAGCTGCTGGTGTGGGGCTCTTGATCCAAGGAACTGACTTACTTCTCACCTTGGATCAAACATGGAAGCCTCCATCCCCAGCCACTACACTACATGACCCTCACTTTTCCCCGATTAATATAAAAAAAAGCTATTTTTGATCCCCGAAATATCTAGTAAGTTTTTCAAACATCGCCAATTAACACCCCAACATTCTGCCAAACATTAAACCACAAATTTGACCCAAAATTAACACCACAACACTCTGACCAAAATTTAAAACCACAACATTCTGACCAAACATTACACCACAACATTCTGACCCAAAAATTTAAAACCACAACATTCTGACCCAAACATTAACACCCACAATGTTCTGACCCAAAAACACCACAACATTCTGACCCAAACTTTAACACCACAACATTCTGACCAAACATTAACACCACAAACATTCTGACCCAAACATTGTATACAATCTAATAACAGTACAAATGTGATTTCCACATGGTCCACTGTTGCTGCTCCATAATCTCTACAGAACTGTTAAGCTACCACCCGGTCAAACATACCC